>CAVNYN010271732.1:0-46756 GCA_963692815.1 Nyctanthes arbor-tristis | reverse complement strand
CCTCCTTAAAAAATATTTGGCAATTCTAAAGCTGGTAATGAGCAAAGTAAAGAACATGTTGTTATAGCTTCTTTTTCTTTTCAGATTCATCTCGGAGTCCTCGATACCAAGCATGCCATATTGAGTTCAAAGGTGGCCCTAAAAGCGTACAGATGTGCGAACGCCCAAGGCCCATCGTCTAAGGGGCATAAAAAAAAATCCTTTTATTATATGTATGACGTTAAAATTTTTGAAAAATTTTTAAAATATAACTATTAAAAAATAGACATTATTGAGATACTTTTAAAAAAAGTTTCCTGAAAGTTATTGAGTTAATAATAGAATGTATTTTATTATTAAAAAAAATTAATTACTATCTTTGAAGTTTAAATTTGTTGTTAATCATCAAAGTCGGCAAAAAAAAAAAAATTAATAATAAATTAATCATACCATAAAGCCAATAAGTTAATGAAAAAGGATGCAACATAATAAAAATGATTGTTTTTTAATATGAAATATTATGATTAGAGTATGATTTATTTTTCAATGAAAGGGGTATGATTTATTTTTTTAACAAAAGCCGCGACATTTTGTATTATTGCAGGGCACCCAAATTCTCATTACTGATCTGATTGAGCTAAATGCTAATCAGGCCCGGAGAGATGCTAATTACTGAAGATTCTTGAGCTTTCAAGGCAAGAGCCATCGGTCCAGACACCATGTCCATGAAATTGTCAATTGAACAAATTTGCAAGTAGCAACCGATGCATGATCATTAGCAGATAACTCGAATACCCTAGTCATCCTTGTCGTTACCTTCCTCTTCTTCTTCATTGTCGCTGTAGTAGCTGAAGGGAAGCGGGACAGACTTGAATGCACGATATTTCCCCACATTGTTCAGGTGCTCATTCTCCAACCTAATGAAATTCAAATAAGCCAGTTTCTTTACTACTTCTAATTAATCGCCTTATGCTTCATAGTAGATTAGTAATTCCAACCCTGGACAAGATAATTGTAAATTATATACTCTATAATATGAGAAAAATACCTGAAGAAGTTCCACATTCCACGGCGAAGGATTTCTAGGCAGGCAAAGATGGCTGATATAGTAGCTCTCCGCAAAAAAGAATGCACATCAACCATCAGGACAAGTTGTAGCCAAGCAAGTCTGAGGAGAATATCCAAAATCTAGAAGAAATTAACAGAATAAAAATTGGCAGGAGAACGAATGAACATGAGCAATTAAAAAGCAGGAGTAGCTTGCATATTACCATAGCTGCAAAGTATACAATTTTGCATGAAACCAGAAGTTTATCTCTCAGAAACAAGTTTCTTGATTTTCTTTGCAGGAGCCCCCAATCGATGAAAATATCCCAATATGTATTAAACGTGATGGCAATAACTGAGCTAACTAGAGCCAACACTTGCCATATTAATTTTTTCTTCAATTCAAAAGCTGTTCTAATGATAACAGCAACAATTGTCAAGAAGTATCTCAAACCGTTGTATACATGTGCAGCATCTTTCTCTTCAATCAAACGACGGACACACTGCACCAAATAATTAACCATATATACTAATACCAGTGCTCCAAGAAATGTTCATTTATAAGGAACATGGCCTTCGGGAATGCATGAGATGAAGAACCCTTTATTCTCATGGTGCAAATAAATCAAATGGAACTAAAATGGTGAAAGAAAATATGCTCTTTAAAACAGTAATATTTGCATAGCACAAGTAAAAGCATACATATTCAGTTGTATAAAGGC
Organism: Nyctanthes arbor-tristis; assembly: GCA_963692815.1. Taxonomy (NCBI): domain Eukaryota; kingdom Viridiplantae; phylum Streptophyta; class Magnoliopsida; order Lamiales; family Oleaceae; genus Nyctanthes; species Nyctanthes arbor-tristis. Next base: position 45,008 of record CAVNYN010271732.1, on the reverse strand, counting down.
TTTAATAAACAGGGTGCGACTGCAGTGAAGTTTTATCATAATCAGCAGACCATAGGATAATAGTATGCTTTGGACATATATCATTACCATTCATAAATCACTGAGCATGGAAGTTGGAAGAAATTGTATTTATTTTCTAAACTGTTCTCATCTATTCTATCAAGCTAAATCATAATGTATACTATAAAATATTACTATAAAACTGTTCTCATCTATTCTACCAAATTGATTACCCCTATTGTGTAATAAGCACACTATAAAATATTACTTGAAGAGGATGAAAAGGATGCACCTGGAGGAAACGAAACCAATATGGGATTACTGCAACAATAAAATAGAAAATGTTGTAAGCATCATGATTGCTGCATTGAGTTCTTCTATGTGACAATATTTCCCAAGTGTAGAAGCAAATATAATATTCAAAGCTTCTTATAGCCTGTACCTGCAGTGGAACAGTAGGTAAATTATTCATAAACTGATATGTGAAATAACAGTATTGACAACCAGTAACATTGGCATGATATGCGACCTGGCTGGTGAGTTGATCTCCTAAGAAAAAGTCAGGAAGTCTAACCTGTAATGAAGGAATAAGGAAATCAGCTTGGCAGCATAAATTAGTTCAATGATGCTGATGTATGGCCCCGTATGGTTTTAATTTTTTGGGAATTGATTTTGTGAAAAGTGATTTTTTGAGAGTGTGTGGATGAAAAGAACGGAAAAGTTGCAAATTTATGTGCAAGAATATTTTAATTGGTGAATGTGTGGTTGAAAAAGAGTTTGAGTGAGAATTGATTGTGAGAAAATCAAAACCATATGGACCCGTAGTGATGTAGAAAGTTTGATGTTAAACTACCTTGTAAAGCAGAGAGCAAATACAATGAAACACGCACTTGATAAGGAAGAACCGGCTAGACTGATAGACGATATTGAAAGGACAAAATGCAATAAGAAGAACAACCTACATGAGAGAAGGTACCTAGTCAAGGCATGGAGTATATGATGCAGCAAATGATCAGTACAAGGAACTATTATCGTACAATGAGTAAGCCCAAAGGAAGAAAATCAGTATATGTCTCGTCATCTTGTTTTATTAGGGCCATCTTTATGTACAAGTGTAGTAGGAGCGTGCCAAGGGCAAGCAATGCGAGACCAATGCTGAGAAGAAAGATTTCTCTATAACCTATCTCAGTTCCCTGCTCGAAACCAAATATAAAGGGGTAGTTGATTTTATAGCTCCTCCAGAAATATATGTTTGCAGCATATGCGAGCATGTGAAGAACAATGTAAGCATAGAAACTGCAATGGGAAATAATTATATCTGAGTGAATCATAGCTTGTAATAAACTTAACTCAGTGCTGATGGATTATGCTTGTATCAAAGATGTTCTGATAAAGTTTTGATTTACCTGTAGAGCGGAAAGATAATGCCAAGGTACAAGGTTATGTTCTTCTTATCCAGTAACTTTCTATCTTCTATGAGTAGAATAATGGCAACTAGTAAAGCAACTGAGCAACCCAAAAAGAAAACCTGGAGACTTATAGCGAGTTACCAAAGCACTAGAACAATTTATTTATTTATGTTTTTGGGATCACTGAACATTTTTTAGCAGCAGAAGTCATGGAGCTTTAATTTCTGAAAAGGATCACTTGCTCAGATAACAATGCAAGATGATTAAAATACCTGAGCAAAATGTTACACGATGATTTTCTCTCCTCCGTTTTGGCCTCAGCAATTTCATGCCTTGCCGACGATTAGAATTTGAAAAGTGGTGAACAAAGGTGACTTCCACTCTATCCATGAGAATAGTGAGCTGAGATTACAAGCAGTGAGAAATCAAGCTATTGTCATTTTTTTCAGGCAAGAAATAATTGCTAGTTTATGAAGCTTTTTCTTTTACGTACATTTCAACTAGCAAGGTGTTCTGTAGGTCTTGACAGATTGTTTTGATGATGTAAACTTGTCAGTGCCACATTTTATTTTTCATCAAGAAGAATTCAGGGTTTTCAAAGTTATTTGAGCGATCCAAATAACTAATTTCTGCTGCATGACTTTTAAATTACTGCTACTTTATATATGAGTTTTTATCAACAGAATTTTCAAACTAATTTATTTTATTCTCTGTCAATATTCAGCTATTTGTGAGGAATCTATACTTGCATGTTTTTGCTTGCTAAGATGTTTCAAAATTGCTACTCTGTAACTCCAAAATAGCAGAGATTTATGCAGGCTGATTGATTCAAAGATGGGACCTAAAGAAGCCTAAGCATGTTCAAGTTCCATGATCACTCCATTCACTGTTTCATAGATAACGTTGTGTTAAATCTAATCAGTAAAAAAAGTTGGTGCAATGATTGGAATTGGATAAAAGACCAAAGTATATAATATGTCACTGTCCGTTGTCAAGGACTAAGATCCATTGTTGGCATCAATAAAGAGGATGAATCTTTAATCAATGGAAAAGGGAAACCTACCCCATATAAATATAAGAGATGCACACTTTGAGATTGTTGGTAAGAATGATTTAGATTGTCTAATGTTATCTTTTACGTCTTTTGTTAAATTGTAGAAGAAGCAAATTAGACAAACCTCATCAGAGCTTCCAATGTAAGATTTATCCACAACTTTCATGTATGATCTTGCAGCCCTCCAATATGTGATCTGCAATAGTGAAACATGTATATAATTTGCAAACTAATGAATACAGGCAGTCCTCTGAAAGGATTTAGAATTCCTCCATTTCTTCTTTTGACACGTAAACATGTGTAACTAACTATAACAGCATTTGGATCCACGAAACACTACCTTTTCATATTTCTTCAGGATCTTGGAAAAGGCTGATAGATTTGTGAAGCTGTTCACTAATTCATAAAATGATAAGTATCAAATTACTTAAAGCAGGAGGAAAGAGAATAAAATATGTATGCATTTTTGCTATTCACTACCTGTAGTTCTTTAGAAGGCAAAGCTTGCGATAGAATTCAACAAAAGCACATATGAGCCTTTCTTCAACTTTTTTAGTTCCTCTTTCTTGAAGCTTATATCCTTATCTTTGGAGTCCTTGAAAACTCCTTTAATTGTTGACATGGGACTTTCACAGTTATTAGAAATTTTAACTCGATCAAGGATTTCCAACGGAGTAGTTTTGCATTCACTAGAATTTGCCTCGTGTGTTGAACTACCAGCACAGTCTGCCATAGGAGCAATATCGGATTCAGACTTGATTTCAGATTCCTCTCCTTGGCAACTAAATTCCACTCCTGGCATTCAATTATTATTCTCAACCACCGCAAAATAAAGCTTTTGAATTGGAGATTAAACTAAGATATTTCAGTAAAAATAAAATTGAGGTATTAGGATTTTAACTGATTTATACCACTAGAAGAGACATGCCCTTGGGAATTTTTTTAACTCATTTCAGTGCCTTGTATCACATCCATTTGATTCCCTTCTACATGTAAATGAATTAATCAAGCCTCAAATTGAATGGCATAACTCTTGCTATAGATTGAAAACATCCTCTGAGATAGAATGGCCTTGTCTCTGAAACTATCACTTGAGCATATGAGATGATCAAATAGTCACTATTCTAATACAGAAAATGGAACTCTGCATTTCCGTCAGGGACCCAGTATACAATATGACTTGAGTATATGAGACAATTTGAGTGATCAAGGAATAATTGCCAATTTGCAAGTAAAATTTCTGTCAAGGTAAATCTATTATGAGACACTACTTTAGAACAAGGCATAAGATTCAAGGGGGAATATTCTCCAACCACAAAAGAATGGCAAAGATTGAAATTTTTGTTAACATTTTATTATTTAGTTTTTGTTCTTCATTTAGAGCTTGTTCTAGGGAGCTATATCAAACTCAAAAAATTTATCAAATCAATACCAACACACATTTTTCACAAAAAACAAATTTTCACACTTCCCAATAATCTTTTCTTACATTTCCACCACACATTCTCCTATAAATTTAACCTCCCTTTACATAGAGCTCCCAAGAACAAGCTCTTAATGTTTAATTTTTAATATCTAGTAGAATGTTGTTTTAGTTAGGACCTGTATTAAGATAGATAAGATATGTCTTCTAGAGTTTTCCATTTTCTTTCTTAATTATAGTTAGGATTTGTTTACTTAAATAAGGAGTTAAGAGTTTTTTGTTATTCGGTCTGTTAGTTAACAATTAATAGAACTGTGTTCGGTCAAACATCTTCTACAATATGACAATTGAATGGTTTTAGAGTGACGCATTGTTATAACTTTCACACCTTGCTTGCATCATTAAGCAACTAAGACTAAGTTTAACACTTTTCTAAAACTAGAAGGATAGACCATTCCAGAATAAAATTTATTCAAAGAACCTATAGTAGTCTTAGTTGATCCACTATACAGAAGGTATCTCTACAATACAGGTGGTACAACTATAACAGAACTACATGTACTTAGCAATTACTATCAATATTGCTATCTTGATGTTATATGAACAACTTGATTTAGTTGACCCCAATTTATATCCACCAAGTAGGCAAATTCAATTGCACAATTAAAATTTGCATCGAAACTAACTAATTTAGAAACACAGCAATATCATTAGAAATTAGGAGGCGATGTATGTTGAACCATGAGTTCTTATTCATTTGCAGTACTCACCAAAGGTATTTTCTCTTTTTGGAGAAGTAAGCTGTGGGTGCAAAAAGTTGTCAATATTTGTGGAAAGATTTGTCAAAGAACTGGATACTTGAAAACCTGGATTCTTAACCTTGACCCGTAATGCAATCAAAGCATCCATTTGTTTGTTGAGTAAAATGGCTTCACGCATCACTTCCTCAACCTTTTCCTTGTAAAAGGTATTTGCTTTATTTAACTCATCATCAAGTTTCTTGAAGAAGATAAACTCATTCTCTTCCACTTCTTCAGGGGACACTAGTAACCTTGTATTGTATAAATTTCTAGAGTTCTCCTGCTGCACTGTATTGACAGCTATTACTGGGTTCTCAATGTCCTCTTTTTTAGTATGAAGACTGCTAGGTTGACGGTATAAACCACTGAATGTTCTGCCTAGTCTATGCTGAGAAGTTCTCAGTGGAGTTGGAGGCTCTTCCGATCTCCTTGTTTTGTACGGCGAATCTCTTGCAATATTCGTTTGAGTCCATTATAGTCAACATAAGCTTCTGTCCACTCTGGCACCTTATATTTCTTGATCTTCTTCCCAAATTTCATATCTGCATTCCTTTTGTAGTGAGATTATACTTTCAGTTTCCAGGTTTCCCTTGACTTTGCTTCTGATGACTCTCTGTTAGAAACTAGAAGAAACATTCACAAACACCACAGGGAAAATATATATATATATATATATATACAAGATCATGAAGAACTTGAACTATTAAGAATACAGATTCAAATGTAAGCTATGCATTCTTGTCTATAGGATGACTAGAAAGGTAATCAGTAAATAGAGCAGAACCTCCAACTGAAATTAGATATAGAATTTTTCAATCCCCAGATGTATAAGAACCCATGCAAGTGTGTGTAATATGCATCAATCAATTTTTATAAACTGAAATTTGAATAACATCTCAGATCAGTATTTCAGTATTCCTAGCACCATTTTCTTTTCTTCTTCTTCTTCTTTTTTTTTTTCTTGAATAAGATTAGCATCAGTTATCCGTAACACCATTTTCTAACACCATCAGTATTTCTAACACCGTTTTCCTTTGAAAAAAAAAAAAAAGAAAAAAAGAGATTAGCATCAGTTATCCGTAAATAGTCCACCATTAAATCATGCTACTAAAGAAGAGGAAATTTGAAATGATTCCAGGAAAAAAAGAAAAGATAAAAAATCGTAGAGTTGAAGGAATCAAGGAATTGCCACTCGGTTCCTACTTCCTACTGGTCTAAAACAAAGAAGCAATGCTACAAAATATTATTATCTACTAAAAGCAATTATTTATTACCCTGTTCTCAGATGAAACCGGTACTAATTTCTAGAGTTAAGAATCCAAAAAAATGAAAAATCACAAACTGAGCCCCTGGTTAACACAGTATTAGCAGCATGCAACAGCCAAGAAGCTTGCGATTCATAATAAATAATAATATGTATAAAATCCATTCATCTCTTTCATAAAGAATTCACCAAATTAAATGCGAACAAATAAATAAATAAACAAAAATAGAAGCATAATTTTATTACTTTATCCTAGGCCGAGGTATAGATGCAATGGCACAATAGAGACTCCAAAACAGTAAGCATAAATCCATCACATTACGCACATATTGCAGAGAAAATTTCATTTTTATTAGAAGCAAAAAGAGAGAGTTTTCACCTTAATAAAGAAAACAGAATAAAAAATTTTCAGCTCAAAAGTGACTTGGAAATGAAGAAAGATTCTGCGGCCATCCTGAAAATTTTACTAAAGGTGCCGCTATTCAGGCTTCAGTTTGTTAGAGATTAATATATCGTGTTGTTAGGAACACTGGTGTGTTGTGGTCTTGCGAATCAGCCTATTTTATGTTTTAGATTATTGCTATTTATTTATTTATTTATTATTATGTAACGTGTCCCACCACCGACTGGCACGTGTCCTGTTAACATGAGCGGTGGCGTTTTAGACTCGTATGGAAAGAAGATGCGTTCCTCCGGTAGAGCCCGCGATTCGTCTTCCAATTACGGTGAAAATATTCAAACACCGTATAGATGATAGAGAAAATACTAGAAATACTAAATAATAAGAAGATAATATCATAAAACTAAAAATTCCCTTCATATCAATATTTGACCGGTGATTATACGACAATACCCTTTCCCTTAACTGTCATATATGGTCATAATGGAACAAAAGTGTTTAAAATTTATTACCCAAACAACCAGTTTTTTAGATGACTTGTTGGCAAATACATGAATGGACTAAGTAATGATTATAAACTTTATCCGAAAACAAAGTGAAATTGTGAGGTCACACCAATGAAGTATTTTGGCTCGGCATTATGGGCGATCGCAATGCTACGAGAATTAATCAAAGTGGAAAGAAGTACGTGGTTGCACCGCTGAAATCCGTGATGAAATCTATGGCACACGATGCGTGGTACTAGTTTTGATCGTCATTTGTCAATATCATTAGTTTCAAGGTTTAAGATAACAATAATTGAAACAGTGAATGTCATTTAATCTGCATTATGAATACACAGATGCTTGGATTCCATTCATAGAAATGCACTGAAATGCATGTGACGTAATTGACAATACTATCTTCCTTCAATAAATACAGTGTTGTTATGTTTAATCCACGTATTTAGGAATGATTAAGTAGTGATTTTGCAAAAATAAAGATTACGCATGAGCATATTCGAAATATCATTTTATCAAAGAATCGGGCAGCCTTAGGACTTTAATTTCATATATAACAATTAGTAAACAATTAGAATTCATGTTAATAATTGTTGGTTATAGAGTTATGGCGAGTTATAAGGAAAACAATACCCGTATAAGAATTGAATTGAGATTATGTCAATTACTAAACAATTAGATTTCACGTTACTAATTGTTGCTTATAGAGTTATGACGTGTTATAAAGAGAACAATACCCCTAAAAAAATTGAATCGGGATTATGTCAACTAGTAAACAACTAGAATTTACGTTAGTAATTGCTGTATTTTGAGTGATTGCGGGTTATAACGAAAACAATACCCGTAATTGAATTAAGAGGATGTTTGATTCTCTCTTTGAAAATGGCTTATAAAGAGAAATTATAATTAGCTATTTGATCCTGCAATTGACTTATAAATAAAAAATTATAATGAGGTGAAATGAGTGGTGTAAATTTAATGAAAATTTGAAATTTGTGGTTATAAATAAATAGTTGTCAAATCAGTGGTAGGTGAAATTATAAAGAGGTGTGTTAAAAATGATCAAACAAGCTCTAAGGTAGTGAAATGAGTGGTGTAGATTTAATGAAAATTTGAAATTTGTGGATATAAATGAATAGTTGTCAAATCAATAGTCAATTCAGTGGTAGGTGACTTATAAAGAGATATGTTAAAAGATGATCAAACAAACACTAAATTGGAATAATGTCAATTATTAAACTATTAAAATTTACGTTAGTAATTGTTTGGTATAGAGTAATGACAGGTTATATAGAAAAAATACCTGTAAAATAATTAAATTAAGATTATGTCAATTAGTAAATAATAAGAAACCATGTTACTAAATGTTGCTTATAGAGTTATGGCGAGTTATAAAGAATACAATACATGTAAAATAATTGAATTGAGATTATGTCAACTAGTAACAAATTAGAATTCATGTTAGGAATTATTGTATTTAGAGTAATGGCGGGTTATAACGAAAACAATACCCATAAAAGAATTATATTGAGATTATGTCAGTTAATAAACTATTAAATTTCACGTTAGTAATTGTTTGGTATAGAGTAATTGCGAGTTATAAGTAAATCATTAGTAACCAATTGAATTGAGATTATGTCAACTAGTAACTAATTAGAATTCTCTTTAGTAATTGTTGTGGTTAGAGTGATAGCGGATTATAACGAAAACAATGCTTATAAAAGAATTATATTTGAATTATATCAATTAGTAATCTATTAAAATTCACATTAGTAATTATTTGGTATAGAGTAATGGCGGGTTATAAGGAAAACAATAGTAACCAATTGAATTGGGATTATGTCAACGAGTAACAAATTAGAATTCACGTTGATGAGTGTTATGTTTAGAGTGATGGTGGATAATAAAGACAACAATATCCGTAAAAGAATTATATTGGGATTATGTAAATTACAGCCTCATTTCTTATTATTTCTTCAGTGTTTTTGCCTCATAATTTTTTGCCTCTCAAAATGCTCTCTACAACCCTATTTCTCATAGAGTGAAACTCATAAGGAAAAAGGAAACCCAGAAATCTATTCCCATTTTAAAGAAGCTGTTTCCTTGTATATTTTCAAGTTTTGACATTTCACTAGTGTCCAAAGGCAACTTTTGACTCTTTCTTATTGGGGGACATAACTTTTGTACTGTGATTGAGACTTTTTAAGAATTGACAGCACATTTTAAAGAGCGGGTTTTATTAGATAAGGGTGTTTTTGACACTTGACATAAATTTGTTGACATTAGTGGCAGTTTACATTACAACTCACATTTCAGAGATTTCAAACTTGCTTTTGATCTTTCATGTTATTCACCCTAGATGATATGGTATAACACTAATTATTGATGTGATTTGAATAACATAAGGTGATTTATATTTATATTATATCACATTAGTGGCCGGGGTCATTACCATGCCATATATCCAGTTCTTATCATTCTTATCAATTAGGATTAGGATTAAGCACGTCGAGTTAGTTTTGGGCACAAATTGAAGAAACCCTGACTTGTTCGTTTTGGTTAGCCCATACTGACTCAAGTCAATTCGGTTCTGTCGGATTCAATTTCTTAGTCGGTTTTCGTCATGTTAGACACACTCTTTTTTCTCCTTTTTTTTTTTCTTTTAATTTTTTTTGGTCAATCTACTTTTCATAATTTTTCTTGGGTTGAACCCAACTGAACTGATTGATTCGGGATGGGTTGGCAAGTTTTTTCTGACCAAAATGAAACATCTAAAATGTGAATCATCAATTGTGAGCATACTTTCAAAGTAATTTATTAATTAGTGACACATATGCCTCAAAGACCAAATATGTACACCACCATTACTACATAACACTACTCTCTCTCAAATTGTATGTTTTGAAAACATAATATTAGACTCGAGGACGAGAGGCAAGGCGATTTTTCTATAGAGTCCTTATGGTGTCTAATAGATTATGTAACAGGATCCCATTGGATACATTGGAAAACCCATCCCCTAATATATCTAATAAGATCCTAAGATCCTGCCACATAATTCATTAGGGTGATACATAGTGACTCTATAGAATATGTGAGGTGGATCGATTAAAGTTTCATTTAAGATCTTCTAGGAGCATGACCTCCCATCAGCAGTGAATCTTACCATTTGTAAAAAACTTAGACAAAATGTTTGATAACATCGATTAATTTCACCATCTTATTCTTAGATTATTTTTTTGTTTTTTTTTTTTCAATCACATAATACACATAAGTGGGATAAGAAAATCAACCACTTTTTGTCAAAGATTTTTTCACAAATAGTATATTTTCTAAAAGCGGTAGTCATATATTTTATTGATGAATCGAAGTGTCTGTGTGTGTGGCAGCGAAAGTCCCTGACTTTTTAAAAACTAATAAGTTAGTCTGAGATTAAGCTTGATTGACGGGATAAATAAAGTTTCAAACCTTTCAAAGATTTGACAAAAGATAAACGAAAAATTAAGAAAACAAAACTCAATATATATTCAATTAATAGAACTACCATTTATATAATAATCACATGAGACACACAAGTAAAGACATTAAAAAGTTGAATATTTTCCGTTAAAATAATCGGATTTACCAACTTTCGAAAGGTTAGGACCTCTAATACTAAAAATCACAGGTAAAGGACTCGTGCATAAAAGGTGAAAAGCTACAGACCCTAAGTGCTGATTACCCTTAATTTTTCTTTCGTTGTTATTGCTTGTTCCCATCTTACCATGCTTCAATTCATGTCAATAGGATATTTTTATTTTTTAGCAGTAAAATTTAGGAAAATTCTATTTGCACAGACAATGATTTAACACCATTATAAGAATCCATTTTTCTCTTTAATCTAACAACATCAATTTCATCTTTCGTCAGTCAACACAACTTAAAAAATTCAGTGGTTAATCTATTTTCTTACCCATCATCATGATTACTAAAAGGGTCAAATAAATTCAGTGGTTATTAGGCCCATGCTGCATACAAAACAAACAAGGAATGAGCGGCCTTAGACAGAGAAAACCATTTCTAAAGTAATCACTTTTAAATTAATAATAATAATAATCACATAATCACGTAAATATTTGTAAAATTCACGACCAAACTGTTTTACTCTAGTGAACCCCATACAAAATTCCATTTCAAGCATGCAGCAAAATTCCACAAACAACGAATGGGTTCAACTATTTTGTTCACCAGGATTAGGCTTAATCCCACTGCAACAGAAAAAGTGTGGCAGCTTAACTCGTCCACAAACCCTGCCAAATACAGAGGTGCAATGACAACCATTAGTAGTATAAATAATGCAGAATAGCGATCAAGCGCAAACTCCTTAACAAATAAGAACAAAATAAGTACAACCTTAATTGTTCTTATTTCTAGCATAGAATAGAACTGTCGCACAGATCAATGAAAAGAGTTTCACATGACAGAAAAATGGGGATAGAAAAATCATCACAATTTGAAAGACCTGAATCCCTCAGTTCGACGAGGATTTGAATTCAATTAACCACCAGAGGCAAATGACAATGCGTATAATTTACACATTTACGCTTGCACACCTATCAACTAACAAGTAGCACTCAGCAACATAAATTCACTATACTGATTTGTGATTTTGTTCATCTACTCTTTTTATTGCCAACAATATTTGTAGCAGTATCTTAGATCTATCTTTTTACAATCATTTGGTACTGGGACAGGCATATTTATAGAAACTTATGCGACCATCTTAATAGAAGTCTCATGACTAAGAGATACATTTGGTGAAAAATGAAGAATCCAAACAACTTTCTTGGATTTATTGAAGCTTATGGTCAACCATCTCAAGATGCACTCCACAAAAATAGCATCAAACGTTATACAAATACAACGTATAGTGCTAGGGGCCTCTATTTTAGCCTTCTCATCAGCTCCTCCAAGAGATGGATTGCAGAAGTATCAACGGAAGTATAAAGCTCCATTGGATTCAAAGTACTCAAGTTATATTCTGTCCCAGAAAGCATTATGCTATCATGATAAATGGTAGATTACAACCCCCAAACCCCGCACCCGAAAAAAAAAAAAAAAAAAAAAAGCACGCCCGTGCGTGAGATCTCAACATGTTATCAATAAAATTTCAGATCATAACACTATCATCTTGAAAATTGCACACTGCATAACCATGACAAGACAGAAATCAAATTCATGCTAAATTGCCTTTGCTTTCACAGAATCCAAAGCATTTGTTTGTCAAAGAATAGATATAGATAAGGTTTTCAACAGATTGATCCCTAGACAATCTTTAAAAAAAAATTCAGTTAGGACAAGAAAAAGGTTTCATGAGCTAACATAATGGATGAATTGTGAGCAACACACTTACTTGCAACGGATGATCACTGGGACAGGTTTCAAAGCCTTTGGTCCATTCCTAATGCCTCTCTTGTGGGGAGAAACCTGCACGGTGCATTTGGCAATGAGTACTTGAAAAGCATAGAAAAAAATGCACTTACATGTCACATAACTATTTGGTACTTTTGGGGCCACAAAGCTAATGTCACAACCAATAAGACAAAAGAAAGAATGCAACAATTTCCATTGAGGTTGAGATAGTCATAGAAAACCACCAAAGAAACATAAGACCACTATCATTTGCATGCCCCAGACTTGTAAATGGAAATGCCCCTTATGCACAATTTTGGGAATTAGAGAACTACATAGGCAGTTTAGAACCTTTCGCCTTAGGTGTTCCTGGAAGAAATTTTTTTCTACGGACTATTTTAAAGAACACATTCCACCAAGGGAGAATAATCTAAAAATTCAAAGAGTAAAGTTTTTTAGATACTCCAAGGAACTCTCTATTATTAGCTCTTCATTTTACTATTTTCAAAAAAGTAATATATATATATATATATTGTTTTCTCTCATTTTTAGTTAATAATAATTTTAAATGCCAATGACTGAAATTAGATATATTTTTATTATCCAAGAAGTAGGATAATGAAACTTGTACCCATTAAACTATAAAAAGGCAGAAGAGCCAAACCTACTTTCTAAATTAAGATGTTAATTTAGAGAGGTGGTTGGAGAAGGATATTAAGACCCCTTTTTTTTTGGGTGGGGTGGCGGGGGTGTTGAAGAATAACAATCAAATATTATTATCAATCGAAATATTTGCTACATCACTTGATAAAGATTCCACAGGCCAATAAGGAATGGAACTCAATGTACATGGAAAACTAAACAAACGTGCTCTTCTAGCAAAGATATTAGGACTTGGTTCTGCAAATTAGAGAGAGTTTTCGGTTTAAATAGCCCGTTGGAGATGCTAGCAATTACACATTTAGATGCACATGAGTAACTTAGGAGCTACTCACAAATAACCTAGCCAGTGTTACAAAATGCAACGCTCCAACGCATCAGAACAGATAATGAATGGATTACGATATTCTTATCTATATGTAAGAGGTATAAAATATAGAAGTTCAAACTTAACTACCGAAATTAAACTATTTCCCATACCACCAGCATGTAAAAACCCCCAAGGGCAAGTTAGTGTGCCCATATTAGACAATAATGGAGTCTGATAAACATGATTTGATGACCCCCCCCCCACCCCCCCAAAAAAAAAAAAAAAACTTACTTTTCTCAATTTAGAACAAAGATTTACTTGTACAATATAAAACCCAAAGTCCAAAATACAAGCTAAAAAAATCATTACTGAGGTGTGTGATTTAGATGTTTGAGAATTGATTTTGTGAAAAAGCAATTTTCTGGGAGAATGCGCAGTTGAAAAAAATGGAAAAGTTAAAGAGTCTGATTGCAAGATCATTTTTATGAATAAATGCGTGGCTGAAAATGAGTTCGAGAGAGAATTGATCTTGAAAAATCCAAACCATTCAGGGGCAAAAAAATTTCTAAAATTTGCAGCGACGGCTTCTTTATCATACAAGGAACAGATGAGAGACAAACTTGAAAATAAAATTTTTAATCTCTGTTAATTTTTCCACTGTCTTCCTTCCAGTACACGGTAGTGGAAACAGGCATATCAGAAGAGGCTATGTACTGACTTTCAAAGCATAAGTCTGTATTCTCCAAAAACAATCCAATAGCTTAATAGAGACTTCGCAGGAGCAGGAAAAGCCAAATTAAAGAAAATAGAAAATAAATATAAAAGGCAATCACGCCAATCCCCTTAAAGCAAACACAGTTTACTAAACCCTAAACCCTTACTAGGAAAAACTGTGAGCAATCATAACAAGATCCAGCATCGGAGCTATCTTAGAAATACAAATACCGTACCAAAAAAGTGACTTCTGCAATAAAACATACGCATTTTCCATGACATATACTCGAAAAATTAAATCTTCTGAAGAAACTACAAATTACCTTCTTTTTAGGGACGGCCATAAGCTCCATCGAGCCACCAAAAACAGACCAATTCGGGAATACATCTACGACGGCGTTATTATTTTCATGCTCGGGCAAAACCATCGGCGGAGATGATGGGTCGATCGAGTTGGCAATGCCAGTACAAAGCGGCGGTGGCTGGGCTATTGCATGGGCCCACCGGCGGAGACTTCCTAAAGTATACCCCGACCTCGAGGCAGCACATTTTAGCATAGCTACCCGTAACGCCATTGACGAGTGAGCTCTCCGCTGTGTAAGCGGGCGCCTTCTGAGAAATTTTAGCTTTCGAGCAGTGGAGGAGATATTGGAAATGGATTTGCCATCATATCATAGCTAGCTCCCAAATGGGCTATTTAATGTTGGGCCTATAGGAAAAGGGAGGACTAGAAACCAAAACATGGGCTCACAATATTGAGCCCCAAGACATCTCGAAAGTTGCCGCATTGATTTTGATCTCCTGCCACGCGGCCAGGCACGTGGCAGCATCAATTTTGATCTTTTGCCATCCGTCTGGCAACATACTTGACAAGCAAAGGCAATGCCGCTAGGTAGACACACGAGCAAAGGAACACTTTGGGTTGGTTTATTGGAAAATAGAACTCGTCACGACGTACCTGAAATGAAATTTTTTTAAAACTTAAGTTTAAGGGAATTAGCGGCTGAAAATCGGTCTTTACTCTAATTGCTTTATAGAGGGAGAAAATGAGGGTAAATATGGCAAATAGAAAATGAAAAGAAAAAAACCAAAACAAAGGCGAAAAAGAAAAAGAAAAAAGAAAAAAAGAGAGAGAGGAGAAGGCTCGAATGACTAACGAGTAACGACGACGTCTTGGGTCTCATCTGCTTAATTATCTCCGGTTACAATTTACACCCTACCCAGTCATCCCTACTGACGCTCCAGCATACCGAAGGTGACCCGACGGTGACGGCGCCGTATCACATCGTTTCAACGCTTTCTAATCTTCCTATTATTTGGTAAATTTTCAAGTTTCTGAAGTTGGATCCTGGTTTCATTTGTTAAATTTCTTTGTTCATTTTTGAATTACAGAGACAAATCGCGATTAGCCATGTCGTATATGAGGGGGGATTTACTCACAAAAACCCTAAAACTCGTCAAAGGGTTGGCCAAAGCCGAGCCTGTGTGGCTTAAAGCAATGGAAAAGTATGTTTATGGTTGTTCATGTGAATTCTGTATTGTGGATTGCAATTTGTGCCAAATGGTGAACCCTTAATTCGGTTTATTTTTGTGACTGGAATTTAAGGGTGCCGCCGGCTACATTTCCTCGCGCTGAAAATAAGCTTAAGCCAATGAGCTTGCCGGAGGATGTTTACATTAGTAAATTCTTTCAGAAGAACCCCGATTCCAAGCATGAAGATCCTATCAAGTAATTTCTTTTATCCACTTTGTGTAACCGTTCTAGTTCTATTTCACCTACGAATTTTTGTTGATGATTGAATTGTGCTTTGTTGTGTGGAAATGGGAATATTTGTGTTGCACTTTGAGTAAGCTGGAGTTCGATTCACCGTGTAGCTCTGAGGAACATCATATATTATGCAGAATTGAGACCTTTATCTTAATTTAAGATTAGGCACAAACATATTTTTCACTATCTGACCATTCTAATAGGTAGAATTTTAATCACTTATTTCCTAACTGTGCTGATGAATTTCAATTTGATTGTGCTAAACAGCTTAACATTTTCTCTTATTGCTTATTGGCATTACAGCTTACTCTAGGCTGGATTCTTACATTACCATTTACCACGAATGTTTAAGATTTATAGTTGATGGATCAATAAATAAGTTCCAGATTTTCAGTCTTGTCGTACCATTCGCCTTTAGTACTCAAATATTGGAAGCAAATTCGTTTTGATAAGTGAATGCCACCTTTTATCATCACTATCAATCAATCTAAAACACCAAAATTAGCTTTCTCCATTTCATGTCAATGAGAGCCTACCATGTAAATGAAGAAATTTATAGGTTCTATCGAGCAAATTGTAAATACATCAGAACAACAATATTCTGATGAGATCCGTGTTTCAGATATAGTGAAGAATTAATTTAATAGTAGTATCCACTCTCGGAAGAATCTTGGCATCCTTGCATGTTATAATTTAACATAAACTTGAGATTTACATCTGAGTAGAAAAAGAATGGCATCCTAAACTACGACACTGGATGTTAATTTGAGAGATTGAAGTTGACATTTGTGATTTTGCAAATGAATAATCAATTACAGAGAGCTGTAGGCATACTTGCATAGACCCCCAACCAGATATACTGGGCATGGCCACTCCAATATGCAAGAAAACCTCACAATATGTAGCTTCTCCACATATTTAAGGTTAGGAAATTTTAAAATTAAGATTCATCAAAGTGTCCGTACATGATACTTTGCATGGCAATGAAGAGTCACTGAAGCATGTAACATGAATGGCAAAACTTAACTGGGCTCTGAAGATTCACTTAAGCACCTGTGATAATGGTGATAGGGTTTGTTTAACTGGGCTCTGAATTTCTCTGTTTCCAATTTATTCTTTATTTTAAACTTTGGCTGATTGTTTCTGCATTTCTGAAACCAGAACATATGACATATAATTACCGATAAATGACGTTCTAGGAATTTTGATGTAACTTTCTCTGTAAACTTGGAAAAAAAAGATATGTAAAATAAGCCCCCGTTAAGGTTGGTGTTTTTGTTTTAACAGAATTGACATGACTGGAAATTAGTAGTTGAGAAATGAGTAGCACTTGCAAGTGCAATATATGAGGGTCAAAAGAGGGTTGCCCATTTTCTGTTTAGAAGTAGAGACACCTATACATCAATGTAGAGCTGGAAAATGACAAGAACCGACGTGTCAACAAAGATGTACTTCCAGGGGTGGCAGATGTTATAGTATTTTTTGATAAAGTTGTCCACATACATCTTATTCAATGACTTTGCATATCTTTAGTCTTTAAGTGCTATGTTAATTCCAAAGAGCTGAAAATTTTGGCCTTCTAGCTGTGATATATTTATTAAGTGAAACCACTTTTGCGTCATCAAAACTTTGACATGCAAGGAAATGTCTGGGGTTTCAATTGCTTAATCTCAATATTGTTACTGAATACCCACAAAGTGAATTTGAGAAATCACTCTGTTTTTAACTTTGGGAATAGATAACCTTATTATTAATTAAAAATAGAAAAGCAATTAGAATTCAATTGCAGTGACAGTTCGTTTCAAAGTTTGAGAGAGCTTATCGTTGTAACTTCTCTTTAGTAGGGTAGTTTTCTGATAGAACGTTACTGTGATATCATGATTTTGCACTAATATTATTACGGATTTGCATTTCCGATTTTAAAATCCACAAGTCAATACGGAGATGTTTGTTGAAATGGAGTGACAAACTTATTAATCCTAGAAGCAACACAGTAGTGGTCCAAATTTACCACACAGTAGTCTTAGATTGAAAAATATTCATAAGTGGTGTAAGAAAGAACCCTTTTGATCATGCTGGTGAAAGTTGAAATTTATTAGATCACCTGGCAGAAAGGAAAAGAATATTTGTTGAGCTTAGTTTAAATAGGTGTTTGCAACTTTGGGTGACAATTAAATATTTGATTATTATTTGTATGGTTTTTCAGTCTATTTAGCAAGTTGATAGTTGTTGCATGTTTCGGCAGGCTTAATGGTTTCGATCCACCTCCAGCCCGTCTATTTGCCTGGCGAGTCCTTGAGCTGAAGGAGCAGGGTGTTAGCGTGGACGAGGCTATAGCCTTGGCTGATGTATGTATATGTCCTTATAAAGTGTAGTTTTTTAGCCTCATTATTTTGTTAATCTTTGGAGTAACATGGAGACATGAGCTAGAACTTGTAAATTTTCCGACAGAGTTTTTTGCTTAACCTGCTTTTGTTATAGATGGAATATCGGGCTGAAAGAAAAGCAAAAAAGAAGTCATATGGTCGGCTGAAGCAAATTGCAAAGCTTCAGGGAAAGAAACCACCTCCAAATCCATATCCTAGTGCTATCAAGGAAATACAGGCTGAGGAAAGAAAGCTTGTCCACGATCGGTTCCACGACTCCAGGATACTCTGAAATTGTTCAGAAACTGAAAGAAGAAAGAGCTGCATTTTTGCAGGACCGGAGAGGGTCTGGTGGCTTCTAAAATGGAAATGCCCATTCAGACCTTGCATAGTTTGTTCTTGAAGCTGAGTTTCAAGTGTGCTTATTATCTTCTGGCTTTGGTTATTGGCCACTTGGCAGGAGAGATTTTCAACAGTCATTGGTTAAAAAAGTAACAATTTTTTTTTTCAACCAAATAATAATTAACAGATCAAATATTATTGATCTCTGGAACAATATTGTTATGGTTTTAATTTTTATTTGTTTTAATGGTTGTTGCAAGCATTTCTGTTAAATTTTTTATCCTCCCTCTTTTACACAATGATTAAGAAAAGTACTGGGAAATAAAATTTACAAACTAGCTTCTTTGAAATACTCTTATTTAATGTTTGATATATTTCAAAAATTGATTTTATGTTTTCAAGAGTAAACATGGGTCTAACTGTAAATGAACTTAGAAAATAATATATATATAGAGGACAAAGTAAATGGGACAAATAAAGGGGAACGTATGCAAAGTAAATGGGACAAAAGGAGTATAATTCCACAGCCTCAGCTTTGATGAAATTGTCTTACCATCTTTTTCTTCCTTGTTAGTTTCAATTTCTATTTAGTCTTCTCTAATAACCAAGCGATTTATGCGTGTTTGTTCTGTAGCATTTGATGAAGCCGAGGCAGTGGAATTTTCTTATTCTAACTCCAAATATGTCGTGGTGAAACATCCGTTGGGTTGCAGTTGGTTTTTCAGATTAGAGTATGACTCCAAATGTTTTACATTTTTCTCAAACAATTACTCATTTAAAAGGACTAGTTGTAACCAACGTGCGTAGTGCGTTGTTTTGAAAATTTTTCTTTTTCAATTTTATCTAAATATATATTTAATAAAATATTAGAAGAATAAAATGTGATAAACAAAAAATAAAAATAAAATTAGATCCAAAGGAATATGCACAAAATGTATTTGATTAATAAATATTTTTAAGTTATAACAATTATAGTTAGATAAAGTATGTATCACGTCCATTTAATTCAAATTCACTATTAATTTGTATTAGCATATCGTTAGGATATTTTATAAGAATCATATGATAAGAACAAAATAGATAAGTAAAAGTTACAAAAAAATGATAAACAAAAATTAAGAATGATGCTGAAATAATCATGTAGCATCATGATTATATGTATAACATAAAATAAATAGAATTAAGTCTCATATTATCAAAATTCATTGCTTCATGTTAAATAACTAATTACAAAGCTAATTCGGTAGGTAATTTTACGTGAATTAAAAATTAGTAAGTAATGTAGTTAGAACATTTAATTTCACTTTATTTTTCATATATACCCTTATGTCATTACTTGTTTAAAATATTTCAATACATACATAGTTAAATAACAATAATTAATTATGGGCACATATAAAAATGAAATATTAAATACATGTTTAATATGGTAAATTGACCATCTTTGAGGGACGAACGAAAATAGAATAGTAGATTATCTTTATGGGACAGAGGGAGTACATATATTTCTACGTATAATAAAACATTAATGACAATTAATAACCAATGATGTTTTTGGAAATTGAGAAAAATAATAGAGATAGAAGTGGAAAACGAATATTTTACACTCATCTCACATTTTATGTAGTAGTGATATATCATATCAAAAAGGCTGTCGGTTAGATATTCATCTCTCTTCTTCAACTTTTTTTTTTTTTAAGGGAAAATACTGGCTCTTAAATGGCATCATCATCATCATATATTTTATCACCATTTCTTTCCAACTTTAAGATCCTCACAGCTGTATCTGTTTAACTGCAACCGAGCCACGCCTAATCTTTGGACCTTGGACTTGTGCGTAGAAAATATCTTATACAGTATAATAAACCTAGTTCCACGTTTTGAGGGATGGCGGGGAGTTTGGGGACCGTTGTTCCGTTCGACAGATGAATCTTTTCAAAAATTCATCTGTCGAATGGAACAGCGTCCCCCCCCCCCAACCACCATCACATCATTGTGTTTGTTGACTGTTCCATATTCTCCTTGCAAGTCATTTTCATAAGGATTTCATACCGTCTGAATCTGATCCTTGTTTCTTCTACACAGTAAAATTTGTGCTATCCCAGAAAAGGGTTGTTTCTCATCATCATAATTTCAAAAATGAAATATTGGGGTAAATAGCACCCAAGATCCTTGTCTTTGCACCTTTTTACCCTCAGGTCCCTAATCATTGGTATCTAGCAGTGGAGGTCCTATACTTACACACACCTTTTTAATGTTTGGGTTTCTAACTTTTGATATCTAGCAGTGGAGGTCCTTGACCTTTCCATCTTTTTACACTCGAGCCCCCAACCTTTGATTACTAGTAGTGGAGGTGCAAAACCTATTATAACTTACAAATTAGGTTATTTTAATGAAAAATGTTCGACTTTACATTCATCTAACTTGTGCACCCAAAGTGACCATTGCATGAAATGTAATTTCATTAATTCAAAATTGATTTACATATTAGATAAGGTTCCCTGGTAATTTTTTGTTTATGACCCGACTTGTTAGTTATTACAAGTTTTTGACGTCTACTATTAGAAATCAAATATTAGGGAATTGATCATAAAAAAATTAGGGACTCAAACGTAAAGAAGTGTAAAGACTAGGGACCACAAATGAAAAAGGTGTATATCTTTACGACCGACCCCACTAGAAATCAAAGTTTAGGGTCCCGGAGCATAAAAACACGTGGACATATTAGGGACTTGAATGTCAAATGCTGTATAGGTTTAGGACTTTCATTGTTAGAAATTAAAAGTTAGGGACTCGAGTTTAAAATGGTGCAAAGGTTAGGGATCCTACGTGCTATTGAATAAGATGTTTTGAAATGAGCATATGTAATTATTGGTGGCCCCCCTTTTTTCCGGTCTCTTTTATTTCTTTTTATTTGTTTCTTTTTTCCCCTTAAAGAACGAAATTCCATGAATCATAGGATGGAATAGAAACAAGCACAGATATTATTGAGACTAGATTTTTTCACCTGTGTGTTACACAGGTAGAGTTATAATGTATGTTTATATCAAAATTGATATATGAGTGTTAACTTCATGTCATAAATAAAATATAATATACCAGTTATATCGTATAAAATTACGAATTGATATGAGAATTACAATTCACTATGAGATATTTATAGTAAAATACTTGAGTTCATAATTCTAGTCTTATCCAAACACATCGTATATATTTATATGTCTAACATATATAAAGTTATAATAATTAATAGTCAAGTAATTAGGGATGATAATTTAAAACATCAACCCATAAACTTGTAGTGACATGCCCCTAATATGATTGACTCGCTAAGCCTAATCAGTACAAAAGGAGAGGCATGAGGCAATATTGTCTACCTCACAGTGGGTTCAGGGCTGGTGCGGTTCAGGTTGGACCTGCCCTATAGACTCTTGACCCACCAAGCATTTTCTTTCTTTTTTTTTAATAAATTTAATTCTAAAAATGTGTAGAAATGATTAGATACGGCAATTTGACCGATTGACCTATAAATTTGTAGCAATTTATTTTTATTTTTTATTACATTATTCTTTTGAAATGATTTTTCTATCGAATTGAAAGAATCATGTTATTATATTAGTTAATGTTGAGAACTTTAAAATTTTAAATAAATGTTTTGATTTATTTTACGTTCATCAATTAATAATGTGTTGCACATAACATTAATTGAAAACAAAGACGTTAGACGTGTTATCGGACGTTAATTGACCCGCCCTATAAAATATTAGACAAAGACGTGTTATCAGATTTCCATAACAAAAACAATAAATATATAATTTTGATACTATATTAATAGCTACACTCTTATATACTTAATTAATGATTTACTATATTTCACTTTCAAACCATCTAACTTATTTCATATTATTAGTTAACAGTCTAATAATATGTATCGAGCATGTACATACTTGTATTCACTAGATACCTATTCAGATAAAAATTTTCATACTCATGAGAAAGTACCCTCCCGACGTACTATTTTTATGAGCAAAATTTAAAATTGATAGTTATAATTAAAATATTAAATATGGATATATTTTTAAAGAAATGCAAGTGATCATAGACTTTTAATATAAATAGAGACCATATATGTGCGATATCCTAAAAAAGTTCATTTTGATAAGATCAGATAATCAGAATGAAGGGAGTAATTATTTTATGCAGTTCATTTTCTTCTTGTGGATTTCATATATCTTTGTTCACAAAATTTTCTCTAAAATCATTATTATATTCGTCAAATTAAAATATGGATAAATTAATATTCAACTGGTACGTTGCATGGCGAGATAAATTCTCAATCTTTCATATAAAAAATTCATTACATAAATTGTAAAAAAAATAAAAAAATAAATAGTCACAATATAATAATTAAATCAAATGAAATAACAACATGAATTCAGTCGATATTTTGAAAGCTTCACATCTATAGAGAAAAAATATTAAGAAAATAATTTTTTTACATCCTCTACAACTTAATCATTGTAGCATAATGATATAAAAACAAAGATTAAAAAATAGTCACAAAGATTTTCAAGTTAGATCATAGATTTCAAGAAAATAAATTTTAGTCATATATTATTATGACAAAATTATATTATGTGTGTCTTTAGTTGTTTGTGTGATGCAGATAAATGGATTTTTATTGTACAAAAAAATAAATCAGTTGATTTACTCTAAATTATTATGATCTAAGTTTTCATTTATAATATAAGTTATTTTGAAATAAATTTTGATTTCCATATTATCAAGAACTCTGAAAAGAAAATTTTGAAAATCAAACAAATATAAATAAATAATAAATAAATAAATAGAGATAATACCAGACAATTAGTTTATAATGCCTTTATTTTCAAATAATTCAGTAGCAGGAATAATAATTCTTAAAAAAATACCAATCCATAAGAAATTGAAAAGTTGCTCACCGTCAAATTTACATCGGTAGCGGATAATAAAAAATTATAAAAACTTATAATTATTTATAAATGCTGACTAAAAAATAAAGAAATGGGCAAATAAAAATAAAAAAAGGAAAGATCGGAAGAGCACACGTCTAAACAAATATAAATTATTGAAAACTAGTGATGAATATCTAAATAAGAAAAATTTAATTTTTAAAACTCGTAAATGATGCTTATAAGTTTTTCAATTTTTTTTTAAAATTTCATTTTAATGAAGGAGTTTCTATTTTTTATATTATCTAGGTTAGTGAGTTAACTTTGCGTTGACAAAACTTATACATTAATAAAATTACATTAACTCCAAATTATTCTATATTCGGAAGATTTTTATTAAGAAACCCGATCATGGAGATCAATAGTGACTGAGTTATAATTTCTCTAACAGAAAAATGGTTTTTTTTTTATTTACAGATCTAGAGTTTTACACATAGTAAGTAGCAACGTAAAATTTTTATAGACAATAATTTTAAAAAGTTTATCCAATTAGAACAACAGCAAAGAATAATACTTAAACGTATTGCCTCGTGCCTTGTAACAACCTCGTTATGATACGCAGATATATATAATCACTATACCCGTACAATACATAAAAGTGTTACACAAACTGTCATGATTTCAAGAAAATTTAATTCAACTTTATGATCTTCATGCAATCTACGATGCTAAATAATAATAAATAATTATAATATATATTGTAATAATAGAAAACTAAAATAAAAAAAGAAATATAAAAAACTAATAAACTAATATAAATTATTGAAAACTCATGATGAATATTCAAATAAGAAAATTTTAATTTTTAAAACTCGAAAATTAGGCTTATAAGTTTTTCAATTTTTTTTTTAATTTCGTTTTAACGAAGGAGTTTCTTTTTTTGTATTATCTATATTTGTGAGTTAACTTTACGTTGACAAAACTTATATATTAATAAAATTACATTAGCTCTAAATTATTCTATATTCGGAAGACTTTCATTAAGAAACCCGATCATGGAGATTAATAGTGGCTGAGTTATAATTTTCTTAACAGAAAAATTGTTTTTTTTTTTAATTTACATATCTAGAGTTTTATGTATGACAAGTAGCAACGTAAAATTTTTCTAGACAATAATTTAAAAAAGTTTATCCAATTCGAACAACAATAAAGAATAATACTTATAAAGCAATGCCATGTACCCTGTAATAACCTCGTCACGATACAGAGATATATATAATCACTACTTCCGTACAATACATAAAAGTGTTACATAAATTATCATGATTTCAAGAAAATTTAATTTAACTTCATGATTTCCATGCAATCTGCAACACTAAATAATAATATCTATATTTATATATATTTAAATCAAGAGTAGTCTAAGGGAGTTTTCCCGCTCAAAACGCCGACGTCATGATTAATGCAATATTTTGTTTTTTTATTATTTTATTCTTTTCTATTTTAAAATGGCTAATTTGTAAAATTTAGCCCTAAAGTTTCATCATATTGTGTAATTTAATCATAACATTTTAAATTTGACAATTTCAATCTCAAATCTCACATTTTTTACGTGATCTAACTTTTTACTTAAAAAGACTATAGTACCATCCAATTCCCCATTAACTTAAATTATATATCTATATTATCTATATCTATATTTATATATCCAAATCAAGAGTAGTCTAAGCGAGTTTTCCTGCTCAAAACGCCGACGTCATGATTGATGTCATATTTTGAGATCGGAATTATTTTATTTTTTTCTATTTTAAAATGGCTAATATGTACAACTTAGCCTTGGAGTTTCATCATATTGTGTAATTTAATCATAACCTTTTAAATTTGACAATTTCAATCTCAAATCTCACATTTTTTTACGTGATCTAACTTTTTACTTAAAAAGACTATAGTACCATCCAATTCCCATTAACTTAAATTATATATCTATATTATATATTATCTATATCTATATCTATATATATCTAAATCAAGAGTAGTCTAAACGAATTTTCCCGCTCAAAACGCCGACGTCATGATTGATGTCATATTTTGTTTTTTATTATTTTATTTTCTATTTTAAAATGGCTAATTTGTACAATTTAGCCCTGAAGTTTCATCATATTGTGTAATTTAATTATAACATTTTAAATTTGACAATTTCAATCTCAAATCTCACATTTTTTTACGTGATCTAACTTTTTACTTAAAAAAACAATAGTACTATCCAATTCTCATTAACTTAAATTATATATCTATATTATATATTATCTATATATATATATATATCTAAATCAAGAGTAGTCTACGCAAGTTTTCCCGCTCAAAACGCCGACCTCATGATTGATGTCATATTTTGTTTTTATTATTTTATTATTTTCTATTTTAAAATGGCTAATTTGTACAATTTAGCCCCGAAGTTTCATCATATTATATAATTTAATCATAACTTTTTTTTACTTAAAAAAATCATAGTACCATCCAATTCTCATTAACTTAAATTATATATCTGTATTATATATTATCTATATCTATATATATCTAAATCAAAAGTAGTCTAAATAAGTTTTCCCGCTCAAAGTGCCAATGTCATGATTGATGTCATATTTTTTATTAATTTATTATTTGCTATTTTAAAATGGCTAATTTGCGCAATTTGGCCATGAAGTTTCATCATACTGTGTAATTTAATCATAACCTTTTAAACTTGACAATTTAAATCTCAAATATCACATTTTTTTAAGTGATCTAACTTTTTTATTTAAAAAGACAATAATACCCTCCAATTCTCATTAACTTAAATTCTATATCTATATTATATATTATATTATCTAAATCAAAGATAGTATTCTATATTATATCATGTTTTGCCTATTTTCTCATGTTTTCCTCTACCATAGAATTTAAAACTCCATTTCCCACATAAACGCATAAAGATTGAATTTTCCCAAGAATTTGATATTTTTCATAGAAACAAATGTAATGAAACACGCTGTAAGTTTATGGAAAATGCATGCAATGAGAAATATTAGGTGGCTTATATATATATATATATATATATTTTTTTGCAAGGAGAAGGGCTTGCTGAAATATTGTCAACGGTGGTTGGTAGAGTTAAACACTTGGCAAATTTGTACTTACACTACAACTTTAGAAGGTAATTGTGAACTTGATTCGTGCTCAATGATCTTCAATTGAATGTCAGTAACCCTTTTAAGGAGATTTTAACCTCATTCTTATTGGAATCACACAAAACTTGCAAGGTTAATTGTTTTTCTTAAAAATTTTTAATGTTTTAGTATAATAAGTTGGAAATTAGAAATTTAAGAAGTTTTTGCATTTAAATTTCTTTGTCAAAAAATTTACCTCTAACAAATTTCTCATAAGTATTTATTCTTCTTTCAGACAGGTTTCTTTTTTCATAAGTTTGACTTTCAAAATCATATAAGAAGAAAATTTCTAAAATTTCAAAGATATTAAAAATGCAAAGAGTCAATTTATAATTCAAACATGAGGTTTGATTAATGCAACATTAAAATAGGGTGTTACATCTAATAGATAAGGACCTATACCATGCCATGCAAGTTGATTGGTCCATTGAATGTAAGAAAATGTTTCAGTTAATGAATTAATTGGTCTCATTGTTTCCGTTGATGTACACTCATGTTTTTATATTTTCAGCTAAAGTACAAATGTTTCTTATTCATTTTTTAAATTCTCATTGTTATATTTTTAGAGTTATTCTTCACGTGCATCGCATGAGTGTTATACTAGTATATTGTAATAATAGAAAAATGATATTTTTTTGGGTTTGTTTCCATAGAATGGATTCTAAGAAAAGAAAATTTGAAAATTATATAAAGATAAAATTTTGTGATTTTATAAAGGGAGGGATTATGAAATGAATTTTGAAAAATTATGAAACATCATGATGATATGTCAGAAAAATTATGGGAGGAAAAATTGCAATTGAAAATTTAAATCTAATTGAAAACTCTTGTATTATATATTGTATGATGATTACACTCCGAGTGGTTTTTAAAAAAACAACATGTATATAATCCACTCAGAAACTGTTTAGAAACTTTCAAATACAATTGATCATATCTTCTAAATCAGTATAGGCTTTTTGTCAGTGTCTATAATTAATGCTGTTAAAGAATGTTTATATATGTTCCATTTTATTTTTTTAGTATTTCTAAATCAACGTAGAGCGAATTATATAAATTCATGATTTGTGATTTAAAAAGATCTTAATAGAAGTCGGATAAGATCCAAGAACCCCAATTAGTAATAACTAATATCCATCAAAGTGAGCCTTTGGAACTTGAAAATCCCAAGTAAGATCAAAATTTTTATTTGGAAAGTAATGAACGATTTCCTCCTACTAGGGGTAATTTGTGGCATAGGAATATCGCATGGAAGTGTTGGCCCCAAAGGAATACACATCTTTTTGAGAACAAACTAGTACAAGTTGATAAGGTTCACTTTGGGGCCGCAGGTTTCTTGCAGAATATAAATCGACATATGTCTATGAAGTTCAATCTAGCACGGAGGAGGAGGAGGAGACGAAGAAGAAGAAGAAGAACAAGACTGGGGCACAGTTATGGGTTACACCTAAAGCGGGGTTGCTCAAGGTAAATTTAGATACAACAGTTAAGGACAATGCGAACCATTTTGATGTGGGTGTTGTCATCCGTGATTAGAAGGGAAATTTTATTTTCGGTCTCACACGATTTCTTCAAGGCAGGACCAATTCTTTTGTTGGAGAATGTTGGGCAATCTTTGTTGGTCTACAAATTGTTGTCGAAAAAGGATTCCACATCGAAGCCATTGAATCAGATTGTCATGGAGCAGTGGAGGCACTCAACCAACCAATAGAGAGGAATGAGGAAGGTGTCGTCATCCACAAGATCAAATCTCTCATTTCTACAGGAAGGCTAGTACTGTAGCCCATGCCCTGGCTGGATACGGTCTTAGGAAGTGCATCTCTTGTGTATGGCATGACCCCTCTGCTTTTATTGTAAGACTTATTGAAAATGACTTGAGACGTTAATAAATCATCCTTCCAAAAACAAAAAAAAAATCAATCGAAGTGAGGATTGAAATTCATGATCCCGCTAGACATATGGTGGGAGAACGGGACTATTAGAACAACGGTAATGATCTCCCGCCATACGTCTAGAGGGACACATGTGGCATGATATTATTGGACAAGCTCTATGTGAGTTGTCTCACTGTAAAATAAGCCCATGTGATTTTTACAGTGATCTCTCACTATGTGTGTATCTGGTGAGATAATCTCGTCAGAAGTATAATGGTAGAACGGCACTGCTAGAACAGAGGTAATGATCTCCCACCATATGTCTAGTGGATTATCTGCTCTTCCGATCTCATGTGGCGTGAGATTATTGGAAAACCTTTATGTGATTTGTCCCACTGCAAGACAAGCTCATGTGACTTGTCTAATGATCTCCAACTATGTGTGCATCTGACAGGATAATTCCACCAGATATATAGTGGGAAAATGAGACTGCTTAGAACAATCGTAACACATGGGCTTCTCCCATGTGCATCTGGCAGGATGATCCCGCCAGACGTATGGTGAAAAAACGAGACTACTAGCGGTAATGATCTCTCACTAGATGCACATGTAGCGTGAGATTATTGGAGAACCTCTAAATAATTTGGCTAAAATGCCCCTTAAAAAATAGTATTGGAATTGAGAAAAAGTGACTGAGTATTGTTGGAAATTTATACAAAATGCATAGCATGATTCTTTTTTGGTTATCAATCTTCCCAACCGAGCTCGTCTTTCAAAATCGCATTGCAGTGATGCGTCTTGACTATTACCACCATATCCCTCTTTGCTCACCACCATATTTCGTGCGAAAAAATTAAAGTGTAAATCAAAACTTAAAAACAAAAGTGAAGTATACATTTTGAATCGTCAATCTGTTCCATTGGGCAATTTTAACTTAACTATTACCAAAACTATTTGTAGTTTAGTGTAACACCGTTGGTGAAATGCTGTAAAACTTCAGGGACAATTTTGTGAAATTAATCATTGAGAAAATTAGAAGTTTTGTATTCTTATATATATTACTACATTCATCCCAAAAAGATGGTTATATTTCTTTTTCACATAAATTAAGAAAAATTTATTTAATAGAATTGAAAAAATAAATTTTAACATAAGTTTCCAATTATACCATTTCATTTATTAATTATTGTACTTTAATAATTTTATTTTATTGACAACTATGTACATTAAATAGGGGTACTACTATTTCAACTACTTTTTGAAGAAGAAATTCGACCATATTTTGAGATAGATGAAAAAAGAAAACTGGACCATCTTTTTAGGATAGAGATAGTAAATAACAGTTGTCTGGCACACTTGAAGTAATTGTCGAGTGTAATTTGCTGATTTTTCCCAACTAAAGTTCTATGTGTGGCACAATCTATATATCTATATAAAGACACTTAAGTTGCCTTCTTATTTTTCCTGCCTATTTTAGTACTGTAACTGTCGTGGTCAGTCTTTTGTGGTACCTTTTGTGATGTATATGTTTTATGTTTTAGGTTTTTCTTTTTCCCAGAGACGGAGCTCATCAAGGACCAGTGCGCTCAATAGACTGCACTGCCTCCTGCCACAGCCCATTTGATTTTTAGGCCGACTGCACTATTTTCCCGAGCCCAAAATCAACTATTTTATATATGAAAAAGTTTTTAACTGCAATTGGGCAGAAAATCAATAGTTAGTCCAATATAAATAGAAATAGAAATTATGTTAAATGTATTCCAACTTCCACTTTTATATAGACTTAGCCAAATAATATTTTATTCTTAATCCGATGTGGGATTTCATCTGCCTTAAATTATATATCTTCTATTTTAATTTTATAAAGTACACCATCAGTTATTATTTACTATCAACCCAATGTGGGACACAATTCAATTATATTTGAAAATTGCATTTCTATCATCTACTTTTATAACACTCAAACTTTTTCTATTTTATTATGTAATCTGATGTGGGAATCTGTACATCCTAATATACACATATTATTATATATATATTTCTTTTAAAAAGACACTAATATTATATTTTTATTTATTAGTTATTACATGTATATCTCTTCATTAGACAATTTGTAAAATTTCCAACCACACCTCTTTAAAAAAAAATCTGACTGCACTGAGAAAAATTCCAGGCTCTGCCCCTACTTTTTCTGACACGCCCCACCCCAAATGCATCTAACTTACTTGAAGTGTGACGTGCGCCGACGATAAATTCCAACTAAAAAGCTAGAATTTACTGTCAATACTCGTTTATACACTAATTATTTTAAAAAATTTCGACAGCTTCTCCTCTCATTTGTTAACAAAACCAATCTGCATAACACCCAACAACAATCCAAATCCACTTCACAATATAATAATTCCCATCACCACCAGTAACAATACTTCATGTAGGAAAAATTTTATTAAACCAAGTACGTTTTACTCAGACCTCTCAATGTATACTAATAAATTTAACCGAGCCAAGGTATATAAATCACAGTAACTACAACCCTATAATAAATTTTATATGGTGGCTCAAATCCTTGAAATAGCAGGCTCGGCTACAACGTGTTACCCAAACTCCAATTACTACCCGGAAGAAAAATCATATGGAAAACATATGAGCTAACTAGCCCAGCGAGTGGAGTTTTTAAAAATAAACATGTTTTGAAAAGTTGAAATGTAACTTTTGCAACATCTTGAACAAATGTTTAAGCTCATTTGGAAATTTCATGACTTTAAATATAAATCTAGCATAACATTAAATTTTATAGAATCATCACATATTAGAAAATATCATGAACATCATTTCACTTTATAATAATCATAGAATTCATTAAAAACATCATGAATATCATTTCATTTCAAGATCATCATAAAATCATCCCCAAAGAGTATCCAATATCACATGATCATAATACAAGTCATACGCGCGTAGACAGTCAGCTTGGGTCATACGTACCTTATGACCCCTTCACCTTAGACGGCACAATTAAACAGCTTGAGCCATAGCTAGTACATAGGCCCCTTCACCTGGACGGCGTTCATTTGGTCAGCTTGAGCCATATAGGCTCCTTCGCCCTTATGCGGCATATCATAACATTGGATACATATTTGTGGGTTTTCATACATCATAAATCATGTCTCAACTCAAATATTTCTTTAAAATCATGAAGTATATTTCATACAAATATTCACATGAACTTTTCTAAGAAATATCAACTTTCGTGAAATCTCATGGAAATACATTCATCATGAAATATTATGAATTCTGTGAAATCAAAGCATAATATACATTTTCATTTAAAAAGAAAAGAAGATAAGAATCTCCACTCACCGGCAGGTAGTAATGTACATGTAGCTGCTTTCGTGATTCCTGTAGTATAACATGAAGACTTTTAAATTTCAATTCTTTTCCTCATAAAAGTTTCTTGTCCACATAATTCTATTTTCGTAACTTTCAAATCATTTCATTTATTCATTTCCCCATTTTTCCACTCACTTGTTCTACGTCGCAATATATTTCATTAAATCCCTTATATTAAAACAAATATACTCTTTAAGTCATATCTCATTTCTTTCCTTTGAATTCATGTCAATTTCATAATAACTTCTTTAATTAAATAAAGCCTCTTGATGTCAATTATTCTTACAATTATCATATGGTCACATCTTTAAAATATCAACAACATTTTATATCTCCAATTTCAATAATAGTCATTGTCCTTTGTATTATCATTCCAAATAATGTATAAGATATTCTCTTCGTATTTATATCCATTACTTTATGATAGCTCAATAAATTCTCATTTTCACTTAAAAGTGGAAATTGAATCCATATCTTGCTAAGTCCCCTTCTTTACAATTATTCTAGACTTTATTCATCTTAAAAATTGTAATAATATCACATATTAAAATCATAAATTCCACCAACATAACAACTCTAACTCTTCACCTTTAAACGCATGTTCTTTGTTAACCCACTAACTAATCGACTTTAACACAAATTCCTTCTTAACCCACTAACCCTTCAACTTTAACAGTAATCACTTCTTAACCTTTAATAATTTCCACGTTCTCCTATTTAACATTAAGTTGTCCATTTCTTATATTTATTCTCAACTTCAATAAGTTATCAATTACCATGATATTACTCTATAAATACAATACCAACTTATATACAATTTCAATTTATTTACTCCCTACAAAATTTCACATTTATACTACTTACTATAAATTCTTATGATAACCTCAAGAACTTCGAATTTCATAATCATTCACGATTTGATGCCTTTAAAACGTAAATTAAATAAAATTACAACCTAGCATTATATATGCATAAAAGTTCCATAACCTCTTAAACATAATTTATACCTTATATAAATCAAGCTTGAAGAAAATAACACATACTTATGTTAAATTGTGGTATTCTTCTTCTTCTTTTCTAATTAGAATCTTCTAGCTTTTTTTTTTTGGTCTTACTTCCCAAAAGTCGCAGAATGGTTTCTGCTTTCTTTTTTTTTCCCCCTTTTTTTTCCTTTTTTTTTTCTAAACTTTACTTCATTTTATAGCTTGCCATAATATCACATATTAAAATCTCAAATGCCCACTAAAAATAACAATTAACAATAATTTTTATTCTTTAAACAAAATTCCACACTAATTCATACACACACCCACGTATACATATCACTAATTTTTAGTGTATTTTATACCTAGAGTAGAATTTCTTACTTTTTATCTTCTAGAAAACAACTTAGGCTAGAAAATTAGTTTTCACAAGAAATTCCATAAACTTAATGAAAATTTAAATCTTAATCTTTTATAAATTAAAGCTTAAGGACAACTAAAACTTACTTGTTTGGGATTCTTGTGCTCTTCCTCCTCGTTCCAGGTTCCTTCCGTTTTTGTTCTTTTTTTTTTTGTGCTCTATCTAAATCCTCATTCTCCCTCTCTCTCGGTCTCTGACTCTCTCCTTCTAGGTTTCTTGTTTCTTGTTTTTTATTTTCTTTGTTTCTTCTTTTTATTATAATACACACACACACACACACACACACACATATATATATGCAAAAGACCAATTTGGGTCCAAGTTTCACGAGGACTTTCTGGACCCATCTTGATTCCTTTACAATTCAATTTTCATTTTTTTAAGATACTTTAGTTCTTGTTCCACTTTAATCCTTAATCTTGTGCTCATATTTACTTTAGTCCTCACGTTTTAATCTATCCCGTGGAACGGAATCATAACAGAAAATTGGGATCTCACATTTTCCCCCAATTTTAGCTGCAAATTCTCTTCTCTTTCTTCCCATCTTTCCCTTTCAAGCAGCTGAGGATTCTTATTTCCTAATCTACTGTTCTGACTGTTAATTCTCTCCGTGCTTTTGATTATTTCCTAATCCGATATTCTAAAATCTCTGCCATATGGATTTTAATTTCGTGAATCAACACTAAAATATATGCGATAACGCAACTTAATTTCCTAAGTTAATGCTAAAATCTTGAAGATTTATTTTCTTTAACAAAGGGGAGTTCATATGTATTTGGGCTATTGATTTCAGGGTTTGATTGATTGAGAATTTGGTCCAGAGACTGCTTTGGATTCGAGAATTTGGTCTAAATATTTAAAATGAATTTAAGAAGATATTAGACAAGTAGAAGAATACTGGAATGGTGAAACAATTAGTTGGATTATCCATTTTTAAAAAATTCGGTCGTTTGAATTAAAGCTTTCAATAAATCTCTCAACTATTTATTTTTCCTAATTATCTTTACTATATCAATTTAATATATGGCACAATTTCACTTATTTATAGTTTAGATATATTAGTTAATAAGAAATTTCAGATCTTATTCTGTCTGAATATTATATTGTCATCGCTTTAGTTGATTAATACAAACTAAAGTATGTTATTTTTATCTATCTCGAATTGGAGTCGTACTCTTTACTTCAAATATTTTTCCTAGGCACATGCATTCTTTATTTGTGGATTCTTTATATAGGTTTGACACATTTATTTTAACAACGAACATGAATATACCTACTCCAATTTCTCTTATATAAATCTAATATAATATTATAGCTGTTTCAAGTTTCCATGGATATAGTCGTTCTTGGCTAGGGGAAGTTTTCATGTTTGACTCATATAGTGGCAGTCATGCTGCACATGTGAAGATTGAAGTCCTGTCTTTTTTGCTCTTAAATTACATAGAAGATTTTTTATGTAATATCTAATATCCATATTTTGTGCTGCTTTGAAAGCATATGTTTCAAAATTTCAAAGTTTTCTTCATTTTTCCTTTAGAATTAGATGTTATTGAATGTCGATCAAGTGTTCTTGGCTAATTTTTATATTTTATGCAATTATGGCATGGTAGAAAATAAAATAAGAAAAACTTATAAGGAAGCACTAGAGGTTTTTAAGTATGATTGGTGATGTTTCGCATAAAAGTTGTAATCTTTTGAAAGCTAAATCACTCATGTATTATTATTATTATTATTGCTTCCTTATCTTTTACAGGGGGTATGAACAGCGAATTCATTTAGGTTTTTAGAAAGTTGGAGAATACATAATTTGAATAGTTGAGGGCCATGTTTTAGACTGAATTTCTTACCATTGGAGTATAATATTTAAGTTTTTACATTTATTTTTAAATGATATGGCCTTCAACGAAGAGCAATCATGATAATTGATTACCTAAAATCTAGAGCTTTAATTTGGTTTGAGGGATTAAGAAAAGACTCACTTTTTAAATTGGGTTCTTATTGAAATTTGGATCCAAGCAATGTGTCGATAGCTTTTCAAAATATTCACTGAAATCTTTGTTATTTTTGAATAAGTTTCTTATTTTTGCCTTCATTACCTTTTTTTTGGTAATCACATAATGTGCAGAATCGGTTTTGCCAACTATACATATTTTGAGTTTTTTTAGTGAGTTCTATGGAAATATTTTATAGAGATCGTAAATATTATTTGTATATAAGTTGTTGGATATTATTATAGGTTTAATTAGAACATGTTCGTTAGGTTCACATATATGATAGAAGTTGTGTTTATAAATTGACCCAAATTATTATATTATTACTATGTCAAAAAAATGTTAAAAAGAAAAATGAAAGATAAAATGACTTTGTGCTAAATATTTTAGTTTGATCTCTCGAGAAAAATTGGGGAATTACAAATGCATCTTAACGATATTAGTTTTTGTTAATTTCCTCTTATGTTTAGCAAGCAATTAATCCACTTAATAATTAAATAAACAGTGTCATAGTCAATGAATTTTAAGATTCCACAATATACAAATTATACCATATGGTGTCAGATCGAGACTACTTGTTTGACACAAGCCTATATCATCAAGTTGATCAATATATTAGAGATTATTTATTTTAAAAGTACAGTAAAAATATTTGTTATTTGATCATCTATTCCATTTTTACTTATTATTTTTAAAATGTCTTCCCGTGTAACGCACGGGTGCAGTACTAGTTATTTATAATGTCATACCATATCAATGGGTTTTGGGCCGATTATTTGACACAATTTTACGGCAACTCGCGAAAGGCTTGCGCGGTTGTCACTTTTCATTAGAAAAAAAAGTTACGAATCTAATGGTAAAAAATTGAGTTCAGGACCTACATGTTAAGAAGTAACTTTAAACCATTCTAATAACTCTTTTTTTTTTTTTGTTAAGAATTTTCATTTATATATTATTATTCTCACGTATTTTCACTCAAAAAAATATTCTTATTAACCCCATGTACTTGAACTAACAACCAAGTTAGTAATAACCAATTGAACAAAAAACTCATTAACCCAGTACAGTTACTGAATCAATGACCGAGTCAATATTGAAAACTATTGTTGATTTCATGTTTACGCTATGACGACTCTATCGCATACAAAGGATTGCAATCAAAGATAATTTCCTAAATTAAAATCAGCACAAAGCTCGCCTTTGTTGTCACTTTTCATAAAAATATTATTACAAATATAATGGTAAATGATTGAACTCATAACCTACATGTCAAGAAATAACCTTTAAACCATTGTACCAACTTTTTCTTTTAATAATTTTCATTTATATATCACTATTCTCTCGTGTTTTTACTCAAATAAATATTATTATAACACAAACTTGAATTGGCAACCAAGTTAGCAATAACACATCTGTTGAATCAGAAACCTATTATAACACAGTACAATTACCGGGTCAATGACTGAGTTAATATTGAAAAATATGGCTGAATTCATGCTTACACTACAATGACTCTATCATGTACAAGGGATTATAATTAAAGATAATTTTCTAAATCAAACATATTCGTTTTTCTTCTTCAAATCAAAGATCATCGCCAAATACTAGCTTTTAAAATTTTCTATTATACGAAATGGGTTTGGTGTCTTTGACTAAAAAATGTGAATGCAAGGTATTGATAAAAATGTGAATCAAACAATTCTACAACTACAAATATTGTACTTAAAGACTTTTTCAAAAATTGTATTAGTTGAAATAAGTTACACATTTTAGTGTTTAAATGAAGTTGTTGACTTGGGGTATTGCATTTTTGCATCCTAATTTCATTGTTACTCTTCAATTACAATTATTGTTATATTTCTATTCTAATTTGTTGGTGGTAGTATATTTTGATGACACGTGTTAAAAAATATAATGGAGAAGAAATTGATATTTATATTCTAGACTTGATGAAGTTATATAATTTTAAGAACATTAAACTGTGTAACTTCAATAAATTTATATTATTACATTGAAGGTTTGTCAAATTGGGATGATTTATGTAAAGTGGATAAAAAAGTGACAATCTCAGAGAATAAAAATGGTTGAGTATTTTCTGCAAGTTTCTCGAATATAAGTTAAAATTTACGTTTTTATATTTTGTATTAAGTTTTGTAGGAGAGTATTTTTAGCTTCATCATTGCACTTGTTCTTACCTTTTTATAAGATTCTCCACGACCGTATGTTCTATAAACTATTTCCATTTTTTATTATTTCAAACAGTAAAAATAATAGTTGTTTTTTTAAACATACATTTTTATAACTTTTGATAATCATTATATTTCTATTACTGTCCTCTACTATTGATATAAACTAATGAATATTTTGTTATTTAGTTATGGGTTCAAGAGATGTTTGTACATATTTATTTAATATTTAGATTGCTACTATTGTTTGTACATATAACCTTCCATTATGGGTCGGATTGGTTTTGGACCGAACCTGAAATCAACTTGACTAATTCGGGTGGGGAAATCCCAACCGAAACCAACCCGGGTTCGGGTGTGGCGGGTTGTGCGGGTTTAGGTTTTTTCTGGGCTCAGGTCGGGTTTTCTGCTTGGGCTTCAATTTTTTTGAACTATTTAACCCCCCTGAACCCGTCGCGGGTTCGGACTGGTTTCTCAGGCTAAATGCACACCTCGAGTCTTGGATTTAGAATTATCTAACTGTAAATTGTAGAACATGGATGCATTACATAATCAAATTCAACAAATAATTCCTTGATCTATTTTGATCTCAATTTTCTTTGTTCAATGCACACATAACCTTTGAAATATCTTTTAATTACTTCTCCTAATTGTATATGTGAAACACTTATATGTGCTTATTATTCGAATGAAGTATCATAGATACAATCTATAGTCTTAATTTTCTTTATATTAACATATGTAATGTAAATTTTCATACATGAGTTGACACATGCTCTTGAAAACAATTAAAATACAAAATAGAGAATCCATTTCATTCTACTAGCCAGCGTATAATGCACATAATTACATACAGGTCGTGTATTTTAGTTGTTTGTGACATCAACCATAACAAACACAATTACGCTACATTTTATATGTGAATTTTCTCTAGAACTCTACCGTGCAATGTACGGGTGAAAATCTAGTTAATATACAAGAGTAAATTGGATTTTAACTAAATATATAAAGGTAAAATTAAAATACAAAAGTTTACCCTTCATTCCCCATTTGGTGGCTCCATTTATGTAAGAATTCACTCAACTTTGATATGATGTTGTCCGCTTTGAGCCAAGCTCGTAGGGTTTTACTCTTGGGCTTCCACCCCAAAAGCCTCATGTCAGTTGGGGAATAAACTTATAACTTTGTCTCACTTTCTCTACTCAAGCGATGTAGGATTGATGTTGTATCAATCACCCCATCTAAGGGGGCCCAACATCCTCATTGGCCATACTTCTAGTTGAGCTCTGCTCTGATACCATATGTAACGACTCGCTCCACTTTAATATGATATTGTCCACTCTGAGCTAAGCTCACATCATTTTACTCTTGGTAAAGAAAGTGAAACTAGATTATAAGTTAAGAGATCCACTCTAACTGACATGAAGCCTTTTGGGTGGAAGTCCAAGAGTAAAATTATGCAGACTTGGCGCAAAGCGGACAATATTATGCCAAAGTGGAGCGAGTCGTTACAATTTACACACATTTTTTAACTAATCACACCAGTTTATTTATACTTAATATCCTTTATATTTTTAAATTTTTACTCTCGTGTCATTAACTATTTTATATGATATTTTTTATTTTTAAGATTTCGTTAATCATGAAATCTTGTACCAAATTATATGTATATTTTGATTTTAAAAAGTTGATTAGAAAAACTGTCTAATTTTTTAAATAAGTCAAAATTCTAATGTAATAAAATACAACTACATATTTTTCTGGAGAATTTGAAAATAAAAGAAAATATTTTTATGAGGTTTTGAAAGTTGTAATGAATGATAAAGGCTATAAAAGGTGGCGTCCAACTTGAGATTATTTAAAAAAAATAAAAATAAATAAATAAATTTATAGCACCACAGAAAAATCGTTGCTATACATAAGTACATAGTGATTAGTCGACGACGACTAGAAAATTGGTTGGGGAATTATCTCTTTCCCCGTCACATGTGTTGGCGAAGATGTATGTACACAAGCCTTTTGACTATTGAGAGCACCTCCAATACTAATGGTGTTTGGGTTCATCCAAGAAAGAGGAAGACAAAGTAAAATTTGGTAGATCCTACATATTTCCTTTTTTTTTTCTTTAATTTTCTTTTTCTTTTTAATCATTTTTTTCTTATTTATACCATATTTTTTACTTTTCTTTTTTCGTGTCACGTGTAAGTTTTTAAAGCACAACTTTATCTTCAACTTTTCTATTACTATTTTATCACTATTTTTAAATTTTTATCTGTCTCTCTCTTCTTTTTCATTTTTCTCTCTTTTTTTCTTATACCTCCTTTCATTAATATTCAATTAAAATAATCACATACTCTGTATCTCTCTCCTCCAAACCACTCCATAATTTTAACCCTCCATTGGAGATGCTTTGAGGGTGTGAACATGCTCACAGAGAAAAGTCACATCAGCATTGAGTACTGACTTGGCGGCACCACATTGGCAGTGGAATATTTCCAATGATTTTATGGTGAGACACTATATCCACAACGATAGGATTTGTCCATCAGCTCACTGTGAAAACGTGATCATATATAGTACATATTCTATATATAAATATGAACATATATGAATGTACGAGTCAATCTAATTATTTTATGCCCGCATGAATATATCAATATTAACAACGCATACATAATTGATTCAGTTACATTGGGTGGGTGAACATTACTCGTGAATACATTCTTGCAAGGTGGACATTAACTCATTTCTCCCAATGGTATGGTTTATAAATATACTGGTGCAATTAGTGCCACTATTTGATGATAACACGGCCTGTTCATCAATTAATTCCATGCATGCGTGCATTTAACTTTGGCATAAAATTATTTTTCATGTCATTTCTAGACAGCGTAACTACAATACATGCCATATATAAATGAGTGGAACTCGTTACTTTTTGTTACCTTCGCAACCCAATTCTCGTACCAGTTTGTTGGATGCAGTGATCGGAAGCAAAAGATTCACCAACAGGATTACTGATTAAACTGCATAATGCAGCATTTATTATGTAAGAGCAAATATAGAAGAAAAGAATTTTTATGCTAACAACAATGAGTAGCGTTACACATTGGAGGTTCGTGAGCGTCAACAAGAATAATATGACACTAAAAAAGATTTTAATTTGATTTCCCATTAGAACACAGGTGAACCCATTGGCAATGTGACCGAGTTTAGTACATTGCTCCAGTAATTCTTTCGTTAATTTCTATACTTGTCTGAACTATAGTTTATATGTTTTTAATGCAATATGAATACAATCAAAATAAATTAGTTTGCTTGTGACTCTTATAATTATTTATTGCTAGCTAATGGAAATTTTGAAGGTAACCATGTTATTATTATTTCATTGTCTCATCCTCAATATCAAATGTTATTATATTTTCTTTTAATTCAAA
The DNA here is from genome assembly GCA_963692815.1 of Nyctanthes arbor-tristis. Lineage (NCBI taxonomy): Eukaryota > Viridiplantae > Streptophyta > Magnoliopsida > Lamiales > Oleaceae > Nyctanthes > Nyctanthes arbor-tristis. The sequence continues at coordinate 4,188 of CAVNYN010271732.1, read as the reverse complement.
TCATCATTGCATGGAAAAAAAGACAGATTGTGACATATCAATCACTGTATAAGAATACCAAATTCTCCATCCGTGCGTTGGGTCATGAATTCAATTTTTTTTTCTTTTTCTTTTTTTAAAAATAATTTTTAAATATTTTTGCAAGACCAATTGTGAAAATTAATAATTCATGTAATTGAGTTCCAGATTAAACTTTGTATGATTTATGTAATGCTTCTCCACTGTAAAAGTTTTTTAAAATTCATATGTTTTCCATGTGTATTGATCCGTCTAATGATTTCCTTTTTAAGACCTCTTATTTATAAATGGAAAATTGGTCAATGTCCCTTTGTACTGTTTTTATCTCAATAAGCAAATGTGATGAATATGTTCAAATATTTTATTTTGACTACACGTGGGCTGCTTATTGTGTCTGTGTGCAAACTTTTGTTTAAACGATAGATTTTAGAAAATGTTCTTTATTAGTTGCACAACTTATTTTTAATTGAATACTAATATTTTGAAGTTAATGTAAAATAATTTTATTTTGAAAAAAACGTTTGTAAAGACCCAAAAAAAATTGAAGTATGACTTTACGATGACGATTATCTTTATAAAGAATGAATTTAAATATTAAATTGTAAATAATTTATTCGAGTCTTTGATTTTTGATTAATGCAGAAGCATTAATCAATCAATTTTTTTTTAAATTGCAAATAAAATAAGATATATATATATTAAATGAAAGGTGCAGTGAAAAATTCCCACAGTTTTCCTGCCCATTTGCCTTAAGTTGGGGGCATTTTGGGTTTTTTGCATAGTCTTGTGGTAACAATTGTGGTAACCAAGCTCCCCTTTTATATATTTGACCTAATTTTGTTTTACACGTCTTCTCTCTCTTTTGTCTCGACGTTCTTCTTCTTCTTCTCTCTCGCTTCAAACTGTCCTTAGCCGGTTCGTCTCTCTCTTCATACTATATGCTTCCTTTCTAAATGTTTCCAGTTTATCTTATCTTCAGATTCTCTATTTTTAAATGATTTTGATTGATTTTTTTTCTTGATTATAGATGAGACCCTTGGAAAAAGAATCCTTAATTTTCCTGCAATTTGGCCGATTTTGGCCTCTGGTAATTAATTCTTTAAGTTTGACCGTGAGATAGGTTTTTGGACGACGCTTGTATGAAAAGAAAGTTCTTGGATGACGCTCCAAGATGACCCTGGCTTCGTATGGTTCAAGCTTGGCTTTGTATGGTTCAAACTTGGAGTCGTTTATTTTTCTTGTGTTCTATAATCGATACGAATGAAGACATTCAATACGATAAACGAATGATTGATTTTGCAATATAATTTTATTTTCATGTTTTGCTATCAATATGATTATTTCTCCTATGCAGACCGTATCGAGATTTCGTATGGTGTTGCACAGGGAAATCTTTTGATTTAGATACTAGGTTAGTAATGATAACTCAAGAGTTTCTGCTATACCATGTTTTCCAATTTCGAATACTTCTGTGAATTATAGCTTAAATCTTGAATATAATCTATTGTGTGTAGTACTATAAGAATTAGTAAGTTTCTTGCATTAGCTATTTGTATTAGTATATACTTATAATTGAAAAGCCCAAGTATTCTATTTCTCTCAATATTGTGGAATGAGTGTTAATTGAAACCACATTGCAAAAAATACCACATTGCCATTATTTGTTTAATGACTTCCTAATCCTACATAATTCCATTTAGATTAATCAATAGATATGTAGAGCGAATTTATATTAGTTGTTGGAAAATAATTGACGTTTGAGACTAAATGTCAGAATCATTTGAATTGATGATTACAAAAAAATTATGCCAAAAAGATGGGGTTTGATTATAACACTACATTAATATCAAACTTTTTACCAGGAGGATGTTGATGCATTTGAATTTTAGTGGCACATGAAGTTAATTTAACATCTAAATCATTAATTCTTTGCTATATATTAGACTAAGTAGGACAACCCTTTCTTATGTGTTATCATATGAAAAATCTACATAAAATTGGGAAAACATATTCAGAGCATATTCTAAATAATGATATATATCAGAACCTCCTACGACTGTGAGTGTTTGAGTAGAATATTACTGCTCTATTTCATTCTCATAAGCAACCACTATTCCCCATACCCTAGGCAGCAAGTTGAAGCTATAATTTCATTCTTTAAAATTGTATGTATTCCCTTCTTCAAATATAAGAATATCTAAATGCATCAAGACTAGGAGAATGATAATAATGAATACTAATTATAGGAATAGATCATTGCTCTCTAGCTTCAGATTAAGATATATTCATAATCTGATTGGAGTATGAAATTCTAATACAATTCAATGTGTCTATAATTAGGTAACTTATCACCGCTCCTCTTGGAAAAAGGAACCCCTTTATTGATGGTATGTGAATCTATTAATTTGTTATAGATGCATTACTAATTTTAGTTGAAGAATTTGTTAATTTGATGATCATGGGTATAATTATTTATCAGATGTGATTATTGCAACACATTCTTCAATATTGGAAATTGTTGTGATGACTTTTTAGTTTATGAACTATATCTTTTGGGAGAAGAAGTTTCTTCCATAGTAAGCTTTCTTGATGCATTATAATACAAATTGCTTGGTTGAAATACATCTTCCAAGAGACAAGTTAATCTTGCTAATAGAGAACTATGGATGAATTTTATGAGTGGAGACAAAGATATGATTCTAGCCAATTTCAATAGGATGGTTCTTTTCCTCCATGTTTTTAATATATATATATATATATTGTTTATTAACTTTCAATTACTTTTGATTTATTAACTCGATGTTCTTTGACTAGGTAGTTTAATATAAGATCATATTTCCGTGTTTCTCTTTACCCAATTGTTTTTGATTTCTGGCAGTGGGATATGAATTTATAATATGATATTCATGTAGACTGGTTGGAACATGGAAACTATGAAAACAACATTGATGGGAATAACTGAATGACATCAGTATACTTTCGTACTCACGATGGCATGTTGGTAATATGTTGGGATCAGGATAAATATCTCTGTTTCTTTAGTGCTGTTTGTATTCACTTTCTTTTGGATCATGCCCATATCTTTTTTTGATAGACACAATTTTCAGAGATTTATTAGGAATTCTTGGAGTAATATACAATATCTATTATAAACCTTAGGCTTTACATGTTTGTAGTGTAATTGAAGTTGAAGTTTGCTTATTTAGATTTTGTAATGTAGATGGTGTACTTGGACAATTTTATACGAGATGGTGTCATATAGTTTTTGTAATATAGATAGTGTACTTGGACAATTTCTTATACCTATATTTCAAGCATTAAAGGATATTTTATCCTTTGTATCTTTTTATTTTCCTTTACAGTGATTTTTGAATCTTTTTACTATTGTATTTGGTTGGGAGGTTTTAGTCTATGACTGTTAAAGATACACTTGCTGGGAAGACAGAAGCTCAATGTGCAGTTAAAGCTTGGGCAAAACCAGATGTTGATTGGAGCAAATTGAATACTGATAGTTCTTTTCAAGGTAGTACTAGAGCGGCTTGGGGAGGTGTTATAAGAGGGGCATCTTTCAATTTGGATTTTTTTAGGTTTCTGAATGCAGCTCCATCCTTGAAGCAGAAGTGAAGGCTATTTGTACTGGTTTGCAACTATGCTGCCAAAATGGAATTGCTAAGGTATGGGTTGAGTCTGTTTCTCAGTTAGCTGTTCACTTATGTCTGGAAAGAATTATTCGTCCTTGGTGCATTCAACATGAGGTGGGTAAAATTCATGCTATGCCAAGTATATGGAGCTTAAACTCACTCGAGTAGAGAGAAACCAGCAAGCTAGCTGATCATTTTGCTAATGAAGGGAATAGACAGAGAACTCCCGAGTCAATTGTTGTAAGACAACTGAAAGGACTAGCTAAAGGGATTTAGAGGTTAGATAAATTAGCTATGCCTTATATTCGAATTAGTAGTTGTTGAGGTTGTGTAGTTGTATAGGAAGTAGTACTTCACTTGCATTCATGATGGTTTAATATTTGTTAAGTAGCCTTGTGTCTATACCATGTAAGTCTATACCATGTGAGTGATACTTTGAGGTAAGGCTCGTGACTTCTCTCTTCACCTTGGTATATATTTTTCAATATCAATGAAATTTAACTCGAGTTTAGGCGAGTAGCATCCACCC
>CAVNYN010271727.1:0-10096 GCA_963692815.1 Nyctanthes arbor-tristis | reverse complement strand
TAAATGGAAGATTATCCTATATAGAAGACAAGAAGAATGAGAGTTTGGGTGTCGAACCTCCTCCCATTTTTGTTTGCCTCTATTTATACTGTACATTTGCACTTTACTTGAGAGTGATGATTACATACATTTGTTGTGACCCCACATGAATGACACAAGGGTCTAATCGACTGAGACTAGACCTTTAATTTTTGACCATTAGTTATCTGAACCGCTTATGGGACAAGTAACCTCCAAATTGCATTTAATACGGGGTCCCATCAGTCATAAGGGATAAGGTTCCTCAAGTGGGGTCCCAAGCTTTTTCGGAGTTGGAATGCTCGTTGCACTTGCTGGGTCTCGACTTATGGCTAAGGCAACTGTGAGCTCGTGGGCGAGGTGACTGTACGCCCGAAGTTGGGGGGTGAGAGAATAGGGCTATCCTTAGGGTCGCTAGATTGAGTCATTAGATCCTGTGGTAGCTAGGTCGCTGGGTTAGGTGAGACCCTCAGGGCCTGCTCTCAAGACCCAACGACCGTTGACCTCTGTTGACCTTTGACTCGTGTTGACTTTCTACGACATGGTAGATACAAAATGCCCCCCTCAAGGTCCCTGTTTATGGAGCTCAGGATCAGCAGCCTTGAAGAGGAGCTGGCGGTTTACCTTGAACTTTTTGCCGCCGGAAATCTGCCCCTTTGAATTTCGAAATTAATTTGCCTCTCCACGTGGCCACCGTTTAGTGGAGTGGCGTGTTCTCGAGAACACGTGGCTGTCAAGCTGTATTTTCCACTCCCTTATTTAAACTCTTCGTTTCGTTCCCGTCTTCCCTTTCATCTCTCATTTATCTTGGCTAAGAAAACTCTCCTACCTCAGTACCGTCTATCGTTCAAAAGCTTCAAGAGATCTTTGCTCCTTCAGGTAAAAAAAGTTCTTTATCATTCCTGAGACACCTGGGTAGTTTCCAAGATAAATCAGGATGACAAGCGAAAGAGAGGAGGTTTCTCGGGTCAGCGCCGAATGCTCGAGAGGGGGAGAAATGAAGTTGGAGATTCAGGTTGACCAGGCAGAGAGTGTGAATGGGAAAGATGAGGTGGAGGCAAGTTCAAGTGGACAGCGTCCGGCGGTGGTGCCCCTAGAAGAAGATTTGCATTGGGTGGCTAGGAATGTCTCCTCACAAGTGACGGAGGCGGATTTGCGCTCCATCCGCCACCGTTGTAACGTGCCGGATGATGTTGCTTTTTGGGTCCTTTATGAGGGAGAAATAGCCTACAACCCTCCGAGGGGTGTGTGGCTGTGAACATGAAGATGTTCGATGTCCGGTTTAGGGTTCCTCTTCCCAAGCTTGTGACCAGACTGTTGCAGTTTTGGGTGGTTGCTTCTCTCTTAGATCCCGCCAACCCAGTGGAGGACCATCATAGGAGTCCTTTCCCTCTAGCAGTGTAGGGACTGGGGGTATCTTAGCCCTGAGGATTTCAATTCTTACTACGAGTTGAAATCTTTGCCCTCTGGAGGCAAAGGTTGGTACTATGTGTCAGCTCGCCAGAAATCAGCTTCCGATCTCCTTTGGGGCAACCTGGTGAAGGGGATCTGGGAATCTGTCTCTGATTGGAAAGAGAATTGGTTCTGGGTAGGAGGTAACTGGAGGACCCTACCAAGCCCAGATCATCAGGACACAAATGTGGCAACGAACTTCATGAAGATCAGTGAGTGGCTGTCGATAAGTGTTTCTTTGGGGCCGTTCAGCTAATACTTAAATTTTTTCCTTTCTGTTTCAGGAGAAGATAGGCCACAATTGATATCTATGTCCTTCAAGGAGCGAGCTGAAGAGGTCGCAGAGTTGGAGAAAGAAGATCGCCACGCCAAAGACCTTACCAGCGAGGATTCTCTGGTTGAGGCCAGGTTATCAGCACCTGGGTCAGAACAAAGCATCTACACCCCTCATCTCAGTGAGTAGAAACTATATGGTGAGCTCATTTTCGATTGCCCGGCCGCTTGACGCTAATATTTTTTCTTCTATCTTCAGGCAAGAAGGTTCACCGAGAAAGAGCCTAGGCAATACGGTCGTTCGAGGAAGTCAATGCCGTGCTGGAGAGAAAAGAGGTGAAGAAACGCCAGTGGGAGATAGCAGTGGGCAAAAAGGTTACGCCAGTCACTGATCTGGTGGTGGTGGACCCTCGGCGAAGCACCAGAGAGCTGAGCTTCCCCTACTCCTTCGGGCTCCTCTTCTAACTCATTGTTCCCTATTTCGGTGTCAGGAGGTAAGGAGTTGTTGACCGAAGGGAAGGGGACCTTAGACCTGCTGGAGGATGATCTGTTCCACCCCGTTCAGCGGTGAACTGCCCTAGAGAAACTGTAAGGCAAAAGACCCAAGGCTCTGCTTCATTTTGACCTTGCCAAGAGGCCGTTTGAGAAGCTGGTGGAGGGATTTTCGAGAAATGTCACTAATGCCATGAGTGACATGGCCCAGAGCTGGTCAAAGAAATGGGACAAATATGCTACCTTCATGTCCCTCCTTGAAATTCATCAAGCAAGTACGGATGCGGGGCCGTTCGGCCATTCTGGACCAGCACACCGAGGCTTGCATTCGGAAGGCCATCAGTGATTCCAAAAAGATGACCCAAAAGGCAGGCGAGGCTACTAAGGCAAAGGAGGAGGCCCAGCTGGCTCTGAAAGAGAAGGAACAGGATCTTGCAGTTTCTAAGAATGAGGCCGCTGTGTTGTGGAATGATCTGGAGGCCTCTAGGAAGAAGAAGATTGAGGGGCTGGAAAGCACACTGGTGACCGAGAGGTCGAATCATGAGTAGGCCCTAAAGGAGGCAGAGAGCCGGGCCGTGTCTGAGGGGTTGATCAGGTACAAAGAGACAGTGGCCAAGTACAAGGCCTCAGAGGAATACAAGCAGGCTAATGCCGAGCTGTACTATGAAACGACCAAGGAGCTCCTTGGGGAGATCAAGAAAACTCAGCCTGAATACTACCTTGCTTTCTTCCAAGAGCAGATGGCCAAACTCAAGTAGGATTGTGGCTATGAAAGCTCTGATGACGAGGAAGCTGAGGCCGCCGCTCCTGCCGGCGAGGAGGTTGAAGTTCTCGCCTCAGAAGATCCGACTTGAAATCCTCCCTCTTTTATCCCTGAGCTTTCATTGTAAATTCTTTATGAATGAAGAAGATCTTTTTTTTTGCACAACTGTCTGTTCGTTTGAGTAGCTTTGTCGCTTATTATTTCTCTACATTTACTTGCACAATCCTCAGATCAAAGTGTCAGGACGCTCAACTAGAAATTCATTCTAGTTTTGGTCGTGGACAATGAGTTCGAGTGAGGGTGTGTACAAGTGTCAGGCTGCTAAAATAGGAATTGACTCCAGTTTTAGTCATGTGACCGTTAATCTCAAGTGTTGGGTCGCTAGCCAAATACTCGCTTTGGCTTTCTTAGCGAACCCGTTGACTTGGATGTGAGGTCGCTGACTAATAAGCTAAATCCTTTTAGATGAGTGTTAGGTCGCTGGCAGGAAGTTTGTTCCCGCCGTGTGCTCTTCCGATCTCCTTACTCAGTCGTACATTTACCTTGTGTGGGGTCTCTGGAGAATTGAGGACATAAGTATTGAACAAACTAGATAATCGTTAGAGTTGATAACCGGTTATTGATAATACTTCTTCAGATGCTCCGCGTTCTAAGGATGCATTAATCCATCCCCGTACATGTCCTCAAGCTCAAAACCCCCATTTGATAGGATTCGTTTGACTCGATAGGGACATTCCCAGCTGGGACCTAAGGTCTCTGAAGCCGGCTCCCTGGAAGAGAGGAAGACTTTACGCATGACTAGGTCGCCAACTTCGAATCAGCGGACTATAACCTTGGCGTTGTAGAATTTGGCACATTGATGTTGATATGCCGTATTTCTGATGTCAGCCAATTCCCTTTTTTCCGCAATAAGATCAAGCTCGTTAGCAAGGAGCTTGTTGTTATCTGTCTCGTTGTAGTGGGCCATTCTCGAAGTAGGGACCTCCAACTCAAGGAGGATCATAGCCTCAGCTCCATATGTGAGAGAAAAAGGGATTTCCCTAGTCGCGGTTCGGCAGGTCATTCGATAGGACCACAAAATTACAGAGAGCTGCTCGGCCCAGCCTCCCTTCAGAGCTCCCAAACGCCTTTTCAATGTCTGCTTGATGATTTTGTTGATAGCCTCGGCCTGTCTGTTGGCTTGCAGATGATGGGGAGTAGAATAGAAATTTTTTATGCCTAACTCTTCGCAAAACGACCTGAACCTTACATTATCGAATTGCTTGCCATTATCTGTGACTATAGCGTTTGGGACCCCAAATCTGCAAACAATTGATTTCCAAATGAAACTTGTCGTCTTTTGTTCCGTAATGGTGGCGCGAGCTTCGGCGTTGACTCATTTTGTAAAATAATCAACAGCGACGATGGTGAACTGAGTCCCTCCTTTGCCTTTTAGGAGTGGGCCGATGAGGTCTATCCCGCACTTGGCAAAGAGCCATGGTCCTGTGATCGAGGTTAACTCTTTTGGAGGGCTTCTAATCAAGGGCGCGAATCTTTGACATTTATCGTAAGTCTTAGCGAAGTCGATTGCATCTTTTTGGACACTGGGCCAGAAGTATCCTTGCCTTAGGATTTTGTGTGTAAGGGCCAGTCCGCCTGAGTGGTTGCCACAAACTCCAGAGTATATTTCTTCCAAAACAGCTCGCGCCTCAGTGGGGTCGAGACACCTTAGCGTGTGCTCTTCCGATCTCTCTTGTATAGCTTTCCATCAATTAGCGAAAATCTGGCGACCCGATGTCTTAGCTTTCTGGCCTCCACGCCTGGGGGGCCGTTCCCTCCTTTAAGAATTGGATGATAGGGTCTATCCAGTTGCTTGAGGGATTGACTTCTGTTGTTGCTACCTTAGTTTTGTCAATGGATGAGGTCGCCAACGCCAATGGGGATGCTGCTGAGCTCCCCTACTCCTTTGCTGGTTGCTAACTTAGCCAAGGCATCTGCATGGCTATTTTCAGCTCTTGGGATTCGCGTGATCTCAAAGTGATCTAGATCGTTCAGCTCTTCTAACAGTCTACTCTGGTATCGGGAGAGCTTTTCGCCTCGCACCTCATAGACACCGATTGGTTGGTTTACTACGAGATGAGAGTTGCTCTTGATAACCAACCTTTTGATGCCCATTGATTTCGCCATGCTGACTCCAGCTAGGACCGCTTCGTATTCAACTTCGTTGTTTGTCTCGCCAAAGCCGAACCTAATGGCTTGACAGTAATAATTCCCGGTGGGGCTGACGATAACAATTCCGGCTCCAGAAGCGTGGCTTGTAGAGGATCCGTCAGCGTATAGTTCCTAAGTCGAAAGTTCTGTGTCGCTGAGGTTGGGTTCAGAGGGGTGAGCTCAGCTATGAAGTTGGCCAGGGCCTGTCACTAAGTTCTACCAACCATTTGACCAAGCGACCTGATAGGTCGGGTTTTTGAAGAACTTGAAGAACTGGCTACTGTGCTACACATTCCGCGATTTACCTTTTCCACATAGCCCCAGGACAAGGGTTGTGGGGGCGCTCATGATGAGGTGTTACACTAAAAGAAAAAGAAAAAGAAGAAAATATTATTGTTAAATATGGTAACAAGAAATCAGCCACGACTTCATTCCTTTTCCTCATACAATCTGCCAAGCAAGTGAATATCTATATGTATATTACTCTAAATCAAAAGAAGTTTTTCCGCCAAACTTTCCCTAATTTTTTTTAACTTTAATTTGTTTTAGTTATTTTTATTTTGTTATTTTTGAACAGCTTCTAAAATCTTCCCCTTTTGTTGACACTTTCCTTTTACGATTTATAGCTCTTTAATTTTTAGAGCATTCATGATGTCATTTAGAGGGTTTTTTCCCCCTCTCTACTTGCTTTTGTATTTGCGATCAATGTAAAAATGTTGCCAATTTGTACTTTAATTTTGCAATGGTTATTTATACATATTTTTCTATCCGTGCCTTGCACGGGTGCTTTATTAGTATGATTTATATTCTAAATAAAAAAGTCAAGGGTGTTGTTGGGTTCAACTCGTTGAGTAACCGTGACAAAACACATTACTCCAAGACAAGCTATCATGCTATGGGTTACCAATTGGTTGTAACTTTGACATTTAAAAATACTATCCAATCAATGGCTTTCGCCTATGGATTTAGAAAACTGAATCCTACCATCGCCCCAAGTTTGTTAGGTAGCGTCAAACATAACAAACCAAAAAGAGGAGTAAAGCGTGATGAGTAAATCAGTGATTAAAAATTATAGAGAGGCAGCATCATCTTTTTACGCTTGCGAATTCACTTAACGAATAATCATTTATAGCAGTGTTATATATGTTCTGTCTTCACTTTTCGGAACCAATAGTAGAGTATTCTATTCCAAAAATTTATATTAAGCAAGGTACAATTCTCACATGAATTGCTTCCTTGATCCAAGGAACAACCTATCGTGTTTGATTTGGAAGCAACATTAATCCTTAGGAAATCATAACTATATATATACACACACATATATATACATGCCGTAATTATCCGACAATAAGACAAGACTGAATTTGTAAAGTAAAGCATCGAAAAAAATGGATAGGTGGGTAGTAAATGTAGATGATGTAGCAAATCGCATGCTGGATAATAGGTCAGAAGTGGCGTCTTTGGAGAAGCATTCCATCTACAAAATTCCTCCAAGCATTTTCCGTCTAAACAAAGAGGTCTACACGCCTCGGGCAGTGTCTTTGGGTCCTTACCATTTTGGTAACAAGGATTTGGAGGCAATGCAAGGACATAAGCACCGAGCACTTGTTCACTTCCTCAATAGGTCAGGAAAACCTATTGAGCTCTACCTTGTAGCATTAGATGAAGTGATTGATTATTTGAAGGGTGCTTATGATCAATTAGATCTTATGTGGCAAGGCTATAATGCAGCATTTCTGAATTTGATGATTCTTGATGGTTGTTTCATACTGGAGATATTGCGCACTGCGTCTGATGAGCAGACTTTGCATGACTATGAGTGGAATGATCCCATCTTTAGCAGTCATGGAAAGCTGTATATTTTCACCTACCTCAGATGCGAAATGTTGATGCTTGAAAATCAGTTGCCCCTGCTAGTTCTTGAGAGACTAGTTGCTGTAGAGAAGGGATTTGACGCCCAGGTCAAGATATATATATATATATATATGTCTCTTTAATTTTCTCCATCGTTGCTTAATTTTTACATATTTATTCTAGTCTAATTCACTAATGAATGATATATTAATTCAGGAAGCAGAGCGCCATGTTGCTGATCTCGTCGCTGGGTTCTTTCGTCTGTTCTTTAATCAAAGATCTGGCAAGTATCAGGGCACATGCCTGCACATGTTAGATGCATATCGGAAGATCCTTATCGGAGAAAAACAAGGTACCGAACTGAGTGGTGTGCGTTATGAATACGGAAGACTGGAAAAGGCTTGTTTCAGCATCTGTAAGTGTATATACAACAATTTCCAAGATAATGATGAAGTGATGATTACCCGTTCTGCTACAGAGCTTTATGAGGCAGGTATCAGATTCAAGAAAAGCAAAACAAAAGGACTAGCAGATATCTCGTTCAATAATGGGATCCTCGAGCTTCCACCAACCATAATTGATGATACAACTAAATCAATATACCTGAATCTCATGGCATTGGAGCGATTTCACGTTGGTTTGGGCAATGAAGTGACTTCCTACGTTTGTTTCATGGACAAACTTATCTACAATGACAAAGATGTCGCCCTCCTACACTCGACTGATGACATCATCCAGAACGCACTTGGCAGTAACAATGCTGCTGCTTACTTGTTCAATTCTATAACCAGGGATGTCACCACCGTCGGCCGCGGAGACAGATTAGAAGAGGTGCATAAGAATTTATGTGCACACTGCAAGAGGCCATGGAATCAAATTAGTAAATGGCGGGCAAACTGCGGCCACAAATATTTTTCAAATCCATGGGCTTGTATATCCCTCTTTGCTGCTATTTTTCTTTTTGCTTTAGCCCTATTACAGACTGTCTTCACCGTCTTGAGTTTCCGTCCGTAGTCATCCTTTCTGACTTCTCTACTTTACTTTTGCCAAATAATGGAGCATCTGCCATCCTGCAGCTCATTCTCAAGGAATAATAAAAATTAAAAATAGCCCTCCATCGTGATCGTCAATCATACTAGAATGCATGGGATTATCATTGTATAGCATTATTCTTTTTTTTTTTTGAATTGTTCGATCGTTTCATGGAAAAAAAGAAAAAAGAAAAATCATATACTTTGAGCAAATTCTAGAACTTGCACCTATGCATGTGCAAAATCTAGAGTACTATTGTTACGTTCGTATTAGACGGAACGAGTGATGCGAGAGTAGTGTTGGTTTTGAGTAATCAAATAATTTGGGTTTCTCCAAATTAAGTTTACGTCTTGTTTTTCTTTGTGGTTTGCTAGCATTTTCTAAACATAAAAATGGCAAACTTACTTTTCCTGTTCACTCAAAAGCACTATTCTTGTTGCTATGAATTTCATGCTCAAATTGTTGGATTTCTCTCTCCTTTTTCTACAATTGAACTCCTCTCTTTTTTCTTAGAAAAATTTTGGCTGTAGCCCGTGTTTTTTGCTCACAATACGTTGCATTCTTTTCCCCTATACCACGTCTTATTTGTCCCACAATAATGTACGCTTAAGGGAGACCAAATAAGCATCCAAGATACGATGAAATCAAGTAATGTATGTCAGCAAATACACATTTTTCAACAAACGAACACAACAGCCTCAGTATTTTGATTCTACAGAAAAAGAATTTCGAGAATATTTTTGAACGGGAAAGTACATATATGAAACCATTTTAATGGCAAAAGGAGACGACATCAATATGAATTCTTATGCATGCATAAGATCCAAGAATATTTATCGATTATGATTGATTGGTGAAATATTGAAATATACCAAAAGATGATTGAAAGAAGAAAACTTACAACAATCCAAATAACTAGGCCTTGTTGGAAATTTGTACTATATAAGGATGGCAATTTAAACCGATTTAACTAAAGAGCCGTGGCGTCTCTATCCGAACGGGCAAATCTTTTTTGCCCCACAAGTTAGTGGGACGGGTTGTTTCGGGGAAAATTGGGTTGCATGTTGGGTTGGATCAGAATCGACCTAATTATCCCGTCTCGTTTAAATTAAAAAAATTAAAAATACGTAAAAAAATGGAAAAAAAGGAAAGAATAATAAAAATATTAAGAAAATCAAAATACCCGATTTGCCCCAACTTTGGTCGCAGAGGCAGGGTGGGGCAGGAAAATTCTTTCGCGAGTCGGGGCGGGCTGACCATATCTACCCTGAACCTGACCCGTTGCCATCCCTAGTACTATGAGGCCACAATGTTTAACAACAATGTGGCCACACGGTTTTTATGTGATATCCTCAATCCCACATCGTTTGAGTAGAGAAAGTGAGACCAGTTTATATGTCAAGAGTCCTACACCAACTAACATGAAGCCTTTTGGTAGAACCCAAGAGTAAAACCGTACGAGTTAAGCCCCAAAGCGCACAATATCATGTCAAAGTAGAGCGGGTCGTTACAGATGGTATCAGAGAAGAACCCAACCGGAAGTGTGACCAACGAGAACGTTGGGCCCCTTTAGGTGGGGTGATTGTAATAGCCTCAATCCCACATCGCTTGAGTAGAGAAAGTGAGACCAGTTTATATACCAAGAGACCTACTCCAACTGACATTAGGCCTTTTGGGTAGAACCCAAGAGCAAAACCGTGGGGGTTAGGCCTAAAGCAGACAATATCATGTCAAAGTGGAGCGGGTCGTTACAGAACTCAAGTTGTTTGAAAAGTTGCTAGAAAAGATTTAACTAACGCTTCGGATATTCAGAACTCGAGACGTTACAGTTTGGTATCAGAGGAGAGCCTAAGCAGAAGTGTGGTCAATGAGGACGTTGGGCCTCTTTAGGTGGCGTGATTGTGATAACCTCAATCCCAGATCGCTTAGGTAGAGAAAGTGAGACCAGTTTTATATGCCAAGAGATCTACTACAACTAACATGAAGCCTTTTGGGGTAGAACCCAAGAGCAAAACCGTGCGA
>CAVNYN010271725.1:0-13839 GCA_963692815.1 Nyctanthes arbor-tristis | reverse complement strand
CCCTACAGAAACCAGTTTCCCAAGGCCTAACAAGGGCAACTGATTTTCGAGCCACTACAGACGTATTCAGCAAGAAGTGAGGAAGTGGTGAGTAGTGATAAACTAAACGGTAATTAACAATTTCACTATCCCACCAAAGAAACGGAGAATTGGCCGGCAAACTAGCCTTGGTATGTGAAGAAAGCTGGGTAACAAAGCCACCAGAAGACACTACTAATGTGAGTCACCATTGTTGTACTATTGCAAGTGGTAATCTTGCCACAAATAAAATCCACTATTTCCACATACTCTATTTTAATTTAAAGTGTTAAACACTAAATAGAATTTACAACACTTATAATTAAGTTCTCTCTATATATAGACTTACAATTTGAAATTCGAATAATTTATTAACTAGAAACTATCATTAGAATTAAAAAAGAAGAGAAAAAAGAAAATATAAAATTAAAATTATAACTACGGAAATTGCATATTTCTATCTGAATAAAAAGTTAGATCTCCTATTAAAATGTTGCATGGCCAATTTAAAATAACCACATGTCCCGTATTGTCACATGTTCCTCTCATGCTGATTCTTGCCAATTGATTGGTATGAAACATAGCAACCCACCGAATCGTTGGGTGCAATATAACAGCACCCATGTTAGAAAATTTGCCTAAGTATAATCTTTTGGTATTTCAGTTCATGGTCTCTAAAGGAACTTTGTTATCGAAACTTTACAGATTCAATAAAAATTTCTTACTGGGCATAATATTTTTTTCCCTTTTATTTATGGAAGCAAGCAGAAAGGTTTTGTTACTTAGTTGCCTATATATATCTATCTTTAAAATGCCATATTTCGGTTAAGGAAAGTATCCAGGGACATATCTTCATGGAAAAAGAAAAAGAAATTTAAAACTGGTTGTGCATTGTATGCTCATGTAATCATCCATATATATTATATATAAATATATATTACTGTACACTAAACTATGTAAAGATGTTGGATGTCACTGTTATTTAGTTGGAAAATTAGCATATAATAATTCCAATCTAGTAAAGTGACGTTCCATAAGGAGACTGGAAACCCTTTTTTGCAACATTAGAAAATATATGCATGACTCCTACTTCAGTTACGACAATGTCAAGAATAAGAAGACATGCTTCAACTTAAGATATAGCTCAATAAATTTTGTATTTATTTTAATTTATCTTTATTAATATTCCTTATACTAAGGCTAAGACTGACTTATTTGAGAACATCAATCTTGAACTGTATACATTTGTTTGAATCAATGAGGTTTCTCAGTTTCAATTTACGTGTATTTTAACATATTGGAAATTCTCATTGATTTTATGTGTTCCCAAGGAATTTCACTGTAAATCAATAGGAATCCCAAAGCATGAATTTGGATTTGGCAAACGGACTAGAAATTTCGTTCTTCACAGAATGTTTGTCTTTATCCTTGTACAACTACTTCTTAACAGATGAAGAATGTTCAGTTTGTGTCCGTACCGTTGATACCAGTCTTAGAAAAACAGCAGTAAAACATAGAAAATAACACCTGCCGTTTAGCTTACATAAAGCAAATCTCCCATATCCAACACTTAAAAAACATAGCCCCCCAGGCACATTAGACAGACAAAACCTCCCATAATCAAAACGTTTGCATAAAGTTTTCTGAACCTTCAAAGGAAACCGTGCAACATCCAATAAGCTTTGAAAGTAAAAATGAAAATAAACATCTATAGCTCATCAAGAACTTATTATTTGAAACAGTCTATCCGCTACTTGTCTGCACATGTTTCCTCCGTTAGGCCCTTTCATGGCCCACAATCTGGTGTTCCATGTGCATCCCCCCACCTGTCGATGCCTTTGAGTTAAAAACGAATGTAGAAGCGACAGGGTGCATGTTTACCTGCAAATTCATAAAAAAATTACATTTAACTTTGTATTGATAGCAATGCAATTTAAACGAGTAAGCTAATCAGATAACTAACTAATTTAGCCTGGCAATTTCCTCCTCAATCTTCGCGCACAAACTGTTGTTGTCACGTACAACCAATCTCCAACCTTGTTAAAGAATCTAAAAAAGGCATTTCTCCAAGAGTGCATGAAGAATAGAGTACCAACAACGGTCCAGAACCCTGGGAAAATTCCTAAAGCCATAGACATATAAAACTCTCGAATACTTATTAGCCCATCATATTCATCAGTACTGTTATCATGTTGAGTCGTGGAAGAGCGAGGAGCATCTTCCTGACACTTAGCTAGAGGAGGCCCGCACAATTTGTTCCCAACATATGCAGATGGATTAAAGCTTTGTAGTTGAGTACTGAAAGGAATTTTCCCTATCAAATTATTGTTTGATAAGTCCAGAACGCTCAAAAAATTTAGCTGTGAAAGGCCAGTGGGAATCTTCCCAGAAAGCTCATTTCTTGACAAGTCGAGGCTTTCTAGCATCTCCATCTCCCCTATACTTGAAATGATGTTTCCCGTCAAATGGTTCCTCGATAAGTTCAATGAAATTAGCCCTCTCAGATGAGAAATTTCTAGGGGAATGTCTCCAACTAGTCTGTTACTAGAAAGATCAACGCTTTTTAGAAGCCCCAGTTGTCTGTATACTGAATCTTTTCCTTTCCAGTGAACAAAAGCACTATCAATGTAGCCATCAGTAAGACCTAAAACATTAGTGCCCTCAATTGAGCTGTTTATTCGAATCAAAGCAGCAAAATTTTTGAAGCAGTGCGGAATTTTCCCGGAGATGATGTTATGAGAAAGGTCCAAAATTAGAATATTTGTAAGACCGCAAATTGCTGGAGATATGTTTCCATGAAAATTATTAAACCGAAGGCTAACAACTGTCAATCGCTTGAGGTTTAGTCCTATCCATGCGGGAATACTTCCAGTTAGCTTGTTTTCTCCCAAATCAATCATTCTCAAACTAGTGCAATTCTGTAGAGAAGATGGTACCTCACCAATGAAATTATTGTTGCGCAAATGCAACTTCTCAAGCTTAACCAAATAACCAAGACTCTCGGGAATTTTTCCTTCAAAATTATTATTTGCCAAGTTGAGAACTCTGAGTTCTTCCATGTTCATCCAACAGTTGGGAATCTCTCCTGACAATTGGTTATCTGATAGGTCAATAAGGTTGCTGTTGATGCTAGGGGAAGTGCATATGTGAGATATGGATCCAGAAAGCATATTTTTGGAGAGGTACCACGATATACCAATGTGTTGTGGTAACATCGGCACTGGACCTGTGAATCTGTTATCACTTAAATCTATAACTTGAGAATAACGTGGGAAAAAATAAGGCATTCTGTCATTGATGTGGTTATGAGATAGATTCAAGTTTTCTATATTGGAAGACATATTCCACAACCATTTAGGTACAGTGTCTGATATACCATTAGAAGAAAGATCAAGATTACGGATGGTTTTCTGAGTTTTAAGCCATTTTGGAAAATGAGGCCCTAAACTGCAATTCGCGAGTAGTGCACATTGCAATTGGAAAGGGGGAAGCCAATCAGATCTCAAGTTCAAAGCCAGGGAATTGAAGGATAAATCTAGGTGTCTTAGATTTACAAGGTCTAAGAGATGGGCTTCAGTGATTGTACCTTCAAGCAAATTTGAACCAACGGATAAAGTTTGGAGTTTGGGAAGTTGCCCAATGCTTTCTGGTAGACTTTTCAGTTGATTCCTCTCAAGATATAAATGTCTCAATGACGTGTGCTCTTCCGATCTATCAAGTCGGGCAATGATCCGACAATTTGATTGTCCGACAAGTCCAAGTAGGCCAGATTAGAATGTTTCTTGATTAAGTTTTGCGGCAGAAATCCACTCAACATATTATTACTCAGGTCCAACTTCTCTAGGAATGAAAAGTGGGTGATGTCTGGCAGGGAACCGGAAATTTGATTGTCGAATAACAACAAAGTTTCTACATTCTGAGGTAAGTTCTGGAATGACTCGGGAAGTGCTTGACTTAAGTTATTTCTGGAAAGATCTATTGTGTGCAGATGACTAACATTGGTAAAAGAGTTTGGAATTCCACCATGCAGCAAATTATCATTCAAATAAAGCGCCTCTAGAGAAACAAATTCCCCAAAAGATGGAGGGATCGGACCATCTAGTTTGTTGTAGGAGAGGCTTATGCTAGTAAAACTTTTGCTCATGTTGAACAACCAACTAAATGAATGGAGCTGGTTATACGACAAATCAAGCACTGAAAGCGATTCTAATGAAGAATTAGAAAGGATTTCAAAGCTTGGCAGAGCGTTGGGAAGTTGACAGCAAATCAAATTCAATTCCTTCAAAAAAGGGAACTTTACTATGTGCTGAAGCCAATTGGTTGCCCTTGAGAGGTTAACACCAGACAACACAAGTTTTGATAACAAGGAAAGATGAGAAAGCCACTCGAGGTTCTCGCTTCTGAGATTAGAAAAGTGATCACGTAGGTCCAGAGTCTGCAAAGTGGTGAGGTTCCCAAGCTGACAAGGAATCTCGCCACTAAAATTCGTGTAGCTAAGATTCAAGTGTCTTAATTTCTTGAACTGCCCAATGAATTTTGGAATTTGTCTTCCTCTGAAGTCAATACCATAGAGGTTCAAATAGTGCAAATGGTGCAACTCAAGTAATGTGGGACCTACAAATCTACCTTCCAGAAACTCACCACCCAGATCAAGGCGGATTACGCGACTCGTTCTGTTGCTACATGTGATGCCCACCCATTTGCAACACTCTTTTTTATCTTCATCTCTTCCCCATGACGAGAGAACATCATCATTATCTACGAGTCCTTCCTTAAACTTGAGAAGGGCTTCTCTCTCCCTCTCTATGCATCTTGTAACTTCTATTGCCTCAGCCCCAAGGATGAGTGTAATTTTCATACAAACTATAAATAGCAGCAACTGCACTCGTTTGATAAATCTTTCACACTCCATTGGGAAAAAAAAAAAACCTTGTAGATTTCTAGCTGTTTATGCTCATTCTAAAATCATTTATTTATATTTGAAGTAGTTTGATCCATATTTTAGCGTCCAAAAAGTGTCCAAGCAACTCGGAAAAGACTTTTTCTGTATCTTGTCAAGGTCTTCGGGAAAGGTACGTATAGACCTAACTCCATATCAAATTTAATAAGTACTGTATTTTTATTTATTATGTTTTTCCTTCTGCGTTAGCTCTTTTCTCATTGTCTTGAAATCATTGATGACTTGACAAACACAATTTTGTTGGAAATATTTTGCATTGTTTTAGTCAGAAATCTGGGGCGGTGGACTTCTACCCACACTATTCAGAATGCGATTCTGTGGCAGTGGTCTTCTACCCGCATTCAGAATGCGATTTTGATAACCCATTTGACGGGGTTATTTTAACCCTTTTTTTTGACCGAAGTATTTTAACCTTCTTTGAGCATCCACATTAATGGATGTGTTAAATTAAGCTTTATAATTAATTATAGTGATTTTTTTAAAGAATTATAGTGACGGTTAACTAACACACACATCCATACACACACAAAAGTTAACTTTGACAATTGTTTTCTTATAGCATTAGATATATGATAAAACGATTAATTTCATTCAAGTCCAAAGGAGTCCCTTTTTTTTTTTTGAAACCATTTTTCCCAAAGTGACTACTCAACTATAGACAAACACGTAACCTCACTCGTTAAGTTAATTTCTAAATTTAGAGAGCCAACATGTTGGTAAAAAGATTCTCTTATCAATCTCATTCAACATACCCAATGGAACATTAATTTTGAGCTCCATTGGATATGTTAGGAGCAACTTAAGAGAATGATCTTTTTCAACAAAATGTTAAGTGGCTCTCTAAATTTAACAAACATTTCAACACGTGATGTGGTATTTCTATGGGTTCTTTAGATAAAAGAATGATGCTATTTGAACAAATGAGAAAACAAAAAATGCTAACAGAAGAGATATAAAATTTTTTTATTATAGTGATAATAATGTAAATCTGTACCTCTTTTGTTACTATATTTTTGTCAGCCTTTTAGGCCAAATAGAAGTATTTTAGATAAAAAAAATCTTTTTGTTAATAGGAGGTTTGAAAAGTAGCTTACTTTTGAAACTATTTATAAAAATGCAATATTTTATTGCACAAATGCCCCAAAGCATTTTTTTAATTAAATTAAATTATTTTTTATTATTATAATTATTAGTTAGTGTGGTTTTGTAGCAAATCACCACAACCACTACCGCGGTCGCTGCCCGTCGCTATAACCATCATCAAGCCACCGTTGTTTAACTATGTTAACATGGGTTAAAAATAATAATAATAATAATAATAATAATAATAATAATAATAATAATAGAAAACAAAAACAAAAACAAAAACCAGTAACAAAAACACAACCCCAACAAAGCCCCCACCCCCCCCCCCCAAAAAAAAAAAAAGGGAAACACCAAATTTAGTGACAAAATTTATTAACAAATATCCAAAACTTAAAAAATGTCATAAAAAAATGTTCAAATTTTAATAACAAACACGGAAAACTTCAAGAAAACATGCTACTAGGGAAAAAAAGAACCGTAATCTTAATCTTAATATCTTAATATATATATATATATATATATATATATAAAGGGAGAATAGTTTCTATTTTTTGTTTTCTCTCTAAAAAGTTGGCACCATAAGCCATCTGGTGTCAGAATTCATCTGATTTTTTTATATTATATTTGTTTCTTTTTATTATGTTGCTGGAACAGCTTTTAACAAATCGTAATACTCATACACTTTATTTGTATTTTTTGTTCATACGTTTCCAAAACGGGCTTCTTCCTCCCTAAATCTGATCTCAACTAATTTTGGTAACTTATTTCTTCTCAAACACTTTATATAAATCGAAATTTTGTGCGCTGGGCGGATTTAGTTGTAACCCTTTTTCTTTTTAATTGATATGATTTAGCTCAAGTTTATCCGAGGTAAGTTTCCTAATTCTCATATAATTCTTCCTTCCAATGATTTTCCTCAAGTATTTAAATTTATTTTAATTTGTTTGTTTTTTTATTTTGCCTGGGCTGAATTAACTTAATCTTTTGGCCTGAGGCATGAAATCCATAATTCTAGCAATAATTTGAAATTTCTATTTTCTTATCATTGGTTAATTTTTAAGCAGTGAAATTGATATATTTGGTAGATTTCCATTTTTTTATGTATTATGGGATAATATATGCATGATATCTTAATTCAAATCATATGAAAATATTGTGGTTTTCTTTTTCCCAAATTAATTGTCTCTGTGTGTGCCGTGTGTTATGTATATAAGTTTATTTCCAGATTTTATTATATGGAAATTAAATTAGCAAATAACATTTAAGAAATTCCATATATTAGGCCCCAAAAAGATTGTATTAATTTTTTGGTTCATTTATTCATGATATGAGAGGTTAATTGAGATTGTTTGACATTGTTGAATTTGGATGTGTGTAGAAAGTTTGTTAGATAGGAAAACAGGAAAGATTTCTATGTCAATATCTTCCAAAGAAGTGATTATAATGGGGATTAGTGATGATGGGAGATGCTCGAGTTGGATTGCCACGGATAAACCAATGTGAGTACTATATACATATTATTGTTTAGATATTGACATAAATTGATTTCTCATTCAAAGAAACTTTTTTTTTTTTTTGGGTTTTGTGCTAAAATGGGATGTATGGACTTTTCATTGGTTTTATTATTCAGCCATGTTAAAATTGGTGTTTTTTTTTTTTTTTATGAATGGTTGATGATTGAATGATAGAAGATTTCTGGAATATTTTTCTTTTAGAACTTCCATACTTAATTATGGTTTCTCGGAATTTTTTTTTTAAAATTTCATTTTTGTGTTCAATACAGTTTGTATTTATTCACTCTAATTTGATTGATGATTGTTAGAGACTAATTAGCCAGACATATTTTCTTAAATAGTAAAATTATCATTACTGGATCCATCCGTCTTTCACTACAAGAGTTTTCATTGTTTTCTAAAAGTAATACATTAACTTAGAACAATTTGCATTATTTTGCTTATGAATGTTAAGTGGTTCGTTTTATCAAGTTGTCCATCTTATGGCAACAAGTGACACTTTGATCCGCTTTGATCGGGATTCTTTGTTTTCAATGTTTTGTGAATAATTATTTAGGTAAATACTATATTCCCTGAAGTTGATGGTGAAAATATTGATTACTATTTTAGAGTTGTTCCCGTATATTTTATTCTCATATGGGTTTAGTGATGGCTAATAAGTAAAGGTAGACATACACCATTTTATTGGAATGAGTTGGTACTTCTTTATATATCATCATCACAACTTGCTGGGTTTATTACTACTCATTTATCATTTCTTTCTTACAACCACATGTATATTCAAGTAGATGTCATAAGATTTTCACTCATTCATGTTGTGTTTTGATTTGATTGTTGGTTTCTAATAGTGGTAATTTTTTTTTTTTTAAGATTATTATTTGGAAGTTTGGATGGAGTTCAACAAATTTCTTAGAGTTTGATGGCTTTAAGCAACCGGTCTCCGAATATGCGGTACTAGGAATTTTGATAGGAAATTTTCTTCTAATGGTCATATATCATATGAAATGGTCGCTTATGACATTTTCTAATATTTAGCTATATAGAATTATATTCATGTATTAATTTTTATTTTTAGTTCATGTTATTACTATATACAACACATGTTTGTTAATGGAATTTTAATATTTACCTATATACACATAGATGGTGTAATATTTGATTCATCTGAGAGTTGGTTTTTAATATTGATATTTTTCTTAGATCGTTAAAAAGTTTGTCTGTTATCCCGTGCAACGCAAGGCTTTAAAACTAGTAATATGATAATAATAGAAAAGCGTAACAATCCCCTAGCCCCAAAAAAAATGAAAAAAAAAGACTCAAAAATACAACTGATTGATCACTCACCAAACCAGAGACACACTTGGCGAGTGATAATTAGACAATCAATATGTGAATTGTTCTCATGTGGGTTACCCCACAAATGAATTATCTAATTATTACCTGTTAAGTATATTCCCACCAGACGTATGGTGGGTGAACAAAACTATAAAAATACATGGTAAAAAAATGAGGGTAACTACAAAACTGTTGGAAACAAGAATAAATAATATCAATAATTTAAAAAAATTACTTTCTTTAAAACAGGATCGATCTGGATGTTTAATTCAATAAATGATTTTATTCAAATAATTACCTAAAGAAGGAGCAGTAGAATAATACTTTTAGTACACAATTATTCTCACAATCGATGATTACGAACTCCTAGCTCTCAACCCTTGAATCTTCTTCAGAATACTCCTAAGTCTTAGATTGCACCAGTGAGTGGCATTACTAGGAATTCTCCAAAACCTAATACAACAGCCGAACCGTAGATAATTAGGATTCTCTACAAGAGTATTGGAGGCGCGGCTCTTCCGGCAAATGAGGAATAAGATAGCCTCTTCCCCTATATATAGGGAAAACCCTGGTTCTTTCCTATGTCTTACAAGAGAAAAAAGCCTGTTCCTAGCAGGAATGTGCAAACCTTAGGATTCTTTTCCAAGTAATTCCATGACTTTCCAGAAGCTTTTAGAGAGATCTAATCGATTTACATAATTAGGCTTCCGATAATTAAATCCAGTTAAGCCATTCCAAGCTATTCAATTTAATTATTAATGATTAGTACATGCCACCAAAAACGAATTATTGCAACTCCTAATTATTATGGGTTTGTTTGATCCTCTTTATTCTCTCACTTTATAAATTTACCTACCATTGATTTGACATTTGATTTGATAACTTCTCAATTACAACTACATATTTCATACCATTTTACATTTCCAATACACATTTTAAATCTCTCTTCTGTATAAATTCTCCAAATAATGAGGATCAAACAAGCTCTATATAAATAATCATAGAAGTTAAAATAAATAATCCTACAATTAATTATCCTCTTAACTTATCAATTCAACAGTTCCTTCCCGTCTTATGATCTAATAATTAATTAGATATGTACATGACCGTACCACCTAATTAATTGTACGCTTTGCTTACACAACGGCTATAATTTCTATTTAGCAAGATCTGCTAAATACTAACGTTAGATTTCTAAAGTCACACTTGCAAGTCTTTAATTAAGCAAATCATTTAACTCTTTATTCAAGAGCAATGTATCTCTCTCACAGTATGAATTCTACTAATTCACTCTCCTTCGGTTCTGAACATGTAGAGCATATTGACCAAATATTCATTTATTTAGTCTCACCTATAGCATATCCAAGTTTCGAAGAATTGCTTCATAGTAGTGCTCACCCAAGACAGATTTAGACAAACCGTTTGACAGTCATGTGGAACCTCAATTTACGTGCATGGTCATGCTGTGAAATTAGCACACAATTGTCAAGTCCAATATACTTATCTTGAAGTATATCAATGTTATTACTCATGACCTTCACCACTCGTGACGATCAAGATTAATCGCCTGCTCAATTGGATGCTTAATTCAATATATGATTTCATACAAATAATTACCTAAAGAAAGAGCAGCAGAATAATACCTTTAGTACACAATTATTCTCACGATCGATGATCACGAACTCCTAGCTCTTAACCCTTGAATCTTCTCCGAAATACTCTTGAATCTTAGATTGCACCAGTGAGTGACGCCGCCAGGAATTCTCCAAAACTCAACACAAAAGCCGAACAGTAGATAATTAGAATTTTCTACAAGAGTATTGGAGGGCACGACTCTTCTCGGGAATGAGGAATAAGATTGCCTCTTCCCCTATATATAGGGAAAAACCCTGGTTCTTTCCTATGTCTTACAAAAGAAGAAAGTCTATTCCTAACAAGACTGTGCAACCCTTAGAATTCTTTTCTAAGTAATTCCATGAATTTCCAGAAGCTTTTAGTGGGACATAATCGGATTTACATAATTAGGCTCCTAATAATTAAATCCAATTAAGCTATTCCAAACTGTCTGATTTAATTATTAATAATTCGTACACGCCATTGAAGACGAATTATTGCAACTCCTAATTATTATATAAATAATCATAGGAGTTAAAATAAATAATCCTTCAACTAATTATCCTCTTAACTTATCAATTCAACAATTCGTCCCGTCTTATGATCCAATAATTAATTAGATATGCATATGACCATATCACTTAATTAATTATACGCTTTGCTTAATTCTCAATCACAACTGCAATAATTTCTATTTAGTAAGGTCTGCTAAATACTAACGTTTGATTCCTTAAATCACAATTCCAAGTCTTTAATTAAGCATATCATTTAGCTTTTTATTCAAGAGCAACGGATCCCTCTCACAGTACGTATCCTACTAATTAACTCTCCTTCTATTTCCCAACATGTAGAGCATATTGACCACATATTAGTTTATTTAGTCTCATGCATAGCATATCCAAGTCCATAAGAATTGCTTCATATTAGTACTCACCCGAGACGGATTTAGACAAACCGTGTGACAGTCATGTAGAACCTCAATTTACGCGCATGGTCATGCTATGGAATTAAGTTCTCACAATGGTCAAATCCAATATACTTATCTTGAATTATATCAATGTTATTACTCATGCCTTCTACCATTCACGACGATCAAGATTAATCGCCTACTCAATTGAGTTAGAGTAGCAACAAACGAGCCTCAATAGAATAAAGTGTCAACCTCTATTCTTAGCTCAGGACTAATATTTTTCCAGTTGAAATATGAGATGTATTTTCTGTACCTATCTAAAAGCACTCATCTACATATTATCTCAAGCAACTGATGGCTCTTTGTCACCGCTCAAATATCGTAAATTCGTTTATAGAAAATAAGCATCACATTTGTTCAATAAATAAATAATTGCTTAGTCGTACTTTAGTCATTGTCCTAACACTTCATTGGGCAGATATCTGAACAAAAGCTGGCAACAAAGAAAGATAAAAAAAGGGGTAACAAACTATGGGGAATGTTCAAAAACCTCCTAAAACCTCCGAGGCAGATGTTACTTTCCTATGTGCACCACATAGGAGAGCAACATGTGTCGTGAACGTTTTGTAAAAAAGAGAAAAAATAGAAAAGAAACTTAATAAAGGTGTGTTTTTGTCTAATATGAGAGGTAACAGTGCCGAGATCGGAAGAGCACTACATGGTGAAGGGCCAAACGACCATAATGGTGGTGGGAACGACTTGTGGTGGTGGGAGGAATAGGAAATGGGGTTGCGATGGTCGGTGGTGCATTGGTTGTAGTGGTGGCAGATGAAATGGAAATGGTGGTGGCTGAATGGGTTATCATTTATTTTAGTACCCCATTAGTGTTTTGGGAAAAAAGTGAGAACAAATCCCACATCGGTTAGACATGGGAAAAGTGATGAGTTTATAAAGAATTGGGTTACTCCACCTAACGAGTTAACCTTTTAAGATGGAATCCCAGTTCTTTACTGTAGTATTAGAGCCAAGCCCAGACTTAACCATATGGGTTAGTGAGTGAGACCCCAGATATTGGCGAACAGGGGAGGTAGGACCCAAAGTTGAATCGTGATAGTCAGAAAAATCTATAGGCATCTCTTAAGAAGGTTCTGCAATGGATTGGGCCATAAAAAATGTGGTTGTGCCCATACAAGGTGATGATACACGTAGTGGATGGTTTCCGCCTTAAGAGCAAAGAAGATGGGTGGACTATTAATTGAATGGAGGCCAAGATCATGTGGTTCTTCGTTAGAAATGGGGATCTCCAGCTTGCCAAAATAAACCAAATTCTTTTTCTCTTCTTCAATCATTGAGCATAATATTTGAAGAAAAACATATGCACTCTGATAGAGATCGGAAGAGCACCACAAGAGTATGACCACTTAGAATTAATAACAAATTCCAAGCATTTCATTGGCTCAATTTTGAAATAAACTTACTGATATTTGTGGTGTAACTCTCTTGTTGGTTTCAGAGAGCTCATCAACTATTGACTTCATTACAAAAACAATCCATGCATCACCCCCGACCAATGGTCGTGTGTAAATACAATAGCTAGAGTAACACACATTCTTTACCATAGCACCTAGCGATACATCATGAGGATGTACTCATTTACTTCATAGTATATCACTCTCTACAAGGAGAGTCGAGTTGTCCAAATTCTTTGAGCCAATAGTCGAACATGCTCGCTCTACCTCTTGGACAATCTCTTCTGACGTGATCGGGTGCTATACAATTCTAGCAAAATACTTTTCTTTTCCTAGGGTTTTTCCTCTTGGGGTTTCCTACCAGATTCAATGAGTTTTTAGATGAAATATTACTTCCACCACTTAACTTTCTTTCTTCAGTCTCTTTTCCATACATCAAAATAGCTTTAGTGTACTCATAAGACTCCAAAAAAGACCAAATGAGCCTTAACACCTTATTCTCATCTTCAACTTTAACTCTGATGGACTTCAATTCAGAAATGATGTCATTGAGAACACTGAGATGATCTGAAATTTCCATACCTTAATCTATTTGCAAAGAATGAAACTGTTCTTTCAGATACAACAGATTTAAAAGGCTCCTAGTCTGGTACAACACTTTAAGTTTTTCTAAAAGTTCCTTCGCTGAAGATATTCCATTTACGTTTGCAAGGATGTTTTTCGCCAGATAAAGGCGTATCATACTTGCTACTTTCAAATCCAACTCTGCCCAATCTTCATTGCTCATGTAGGGTTTGACAGCTCCGTATCATCTCCTATAACAATTGGTTTTCCTTTGTTGGAACTCAGGTTTCGTTTTCTCTTCAAAGCCTTGTGTAGTCCGAACTGAATCAAGACATCCTTGACATGTACTTGTCACACGCCAAAATTGAT
>CAVNYN010271724.1:0-53404 GCA_963692815.1 Nyctanthes arbor-tristis | reverse complement strand
CCAAGAAGTCCTTCCCCTTGCATTATCTTTCAATCAAGTTCACAATCTTCAATTCATGTCAATTAAGTAATTACACTTTAGTTTATGTCAATTATTAACCAAGATCTTTCTTTAGCGTCAATTCAATAACAATATTTTGATCTTCAAGCAATCTTTCAATGATATTCAAGTAATTCTTCCAAAACAACAATTTCGTTGCTTACCTTAATTTGTAGAAATTTTCGGGATGTTACACATGTACTTGAAATAATAATAATTAGTGATAATGTTGTAGTGAACTTTGTTGAGATAAGTGATAAAATTATTTAAAAAAAAAGTGAAAATGTGATTATGGCAACCGATCTCTATAGTATGAGTATACTCATAAATCGAATGTAAAGTGATCACGAAAATATCAAGTACGCCGAAGAAGAAAGTTTATCTAACATCACATTCCATTATCGTTGTAACATCCCGCAAAAATTTAACATGAAATTAAGCAAAATGATAGTATTTTGATAATGACGATGATGGGAAATTACTTGAATTTCAAGGTTATACGATTATGATTTAACTGAAAACTAAGAAGTAGAATGTGACAATATAATCGTATTAAATTGTAAAGTTACAAGATTATCAAGAATTAGAACGTAACAATGTGATTGTATTAAATTGCATCAATTGAAAAGATATAAGATTTGTCACTCAAATGAATGCCAAAAATTAGACTATGGCAACATCATCATATGGAATTGCATTAGTTGTCACTCAAATAAATGCGAAGAATGAGAATGTGACAACGTGATCAAATTGAATTACCTCCATTGTAAAGTTACAAGATTATTATCCAAATGAATGCCAAGGGTTAGAATGCAACTGTTGATAAACGTGATTGATATTTGACAATGAGACAATGATTGAATAGTCACTTGAATTTGTATTAATAATTGTTACTCGAGTAAGGCTAGAGACAAAAATGTGGTTATTGATTAGTATAACTCAAAGTGTAGCCACTTAGTTGAAAAACCACATTAAGTTAAGTATCTCAAATAATATAGATCAAAGTACAACAACTAAATCATAAGATAACTCAAAGTATAAGGACTTCTCGATAAATAAACGAATGAACCACATTGAGCCACATCACCTCTTGACATATACGACGTCACATCTCGCGACGTGTCTCGTCTTGGTTGGCGGAACTCAAAAGTTTGTTAAAACCAACTAAATCCTGATATTTCTTAACGACTATAAATATGGGCGGAGGGAGGTGAGGATTTCTCAAAATCCAACCTCTTAGTCGACCCTGCCTATCCCTTCTTCTCCCTCTCCACATTCCTACATCTATATCTAGGTGGATTGTCCCACTTCTTGATAAGTCTTAAGCATTTACATATATGAAAAGGGAAAAATCCATCAACAAGAATTGAGGGGAGAAGAACAACCCCTAAAACTATCAAACACTTAGTTTAGCACTTAGAAATGATCCCTCTTCATATATATAAAGAATACAACTTGAAATACCACTTTGAATGAGGAAAATAAAGGTTTTGAGGGCACTTGTGAAGAACTCAAAGAATCTTTGGGAAAAGTAAGTTAAAGAGTTGAGTAACTAATATTTTAGTTCCCTTTTAATATTCATAAAGTTTGATAAGAAAAGCATGGTTTTAATTAAAGTTTCCATAAGATAAATATGGATTTTGACGCATTGAAAATAAAAATTGATTTATTACATTTAAATCACTAGTTGCTCTACCCGTTTTATCTTTACTTTGTTTTACTTTGTTGCCATACTAGGAGTCATCTAATGATATTGAGATGTGCGACGATTTGTGTGGTATTTGTTTTGCTATTTGTTTGGAATTCCGATAGGGGTCAACTGAGATTCGAATGTAGATCCACTTAAATATATATGGCCATGATTGAATTGATATTGAATGATATGAATCTTGCGCAACGGGTAGTAGTTTAACTAGTGATAGTGTCCTTTTGTGCATTTGAAGGTTTTGTGCATTCAATGATTTTTTTGAAAATAAATATTTCAAATGAAAAATGAATCAAAGGATTTTATTACTCACTGAGTATTTTGTACTTACTCATTTTTCCTAAAATTTTTGTAGATGATTGAAGATATGATATTTGAAAAGTAATACAAGCCATGAATTGGAGCATGCTCGCGAACGAGAGTAAAGTTTTGCACATAGTGAAAATTTATCTTTGAAGCTACTACGAATACAATTATGAGTTTTATATCTTTTAGTGTTAATAAGTATACTCATCTCTCTATAATATATATATGATTGAATGAATGTGTAGTCTTTGAAATAATCTAAAGCTTACTTTTCAAGATAAAAACTTTCTAATGGTTCGAATTGCTTTGGTAATTAATAGAACATACCTATTAAGATAACTTGTGTGTTCTTTACGTTTTAATAATTCTCTAAAATTTAACAACTTGCTAGTTTAAGTAACAAGTTTTATAGAGTGCTAAACTCTATAAGACAAATACTCAAAAATTATCTTTGTATGTCCAGTCATTACTATTTGTATAAAAGCTTCCACTACAAAATTTGTAAACCATTACAAGATATTAATGGAAAATTGTAAAATCAGCAGGGGCGTGACGATCTCTTTTTAAATTCTACTAGTTTGAAAGTTATCAACTAAATTTTTACGCATATATATTTCATTGAGTTATAATATATACAACAAACAAAAAAAATTTGCAAAATAATGTCACTTATAAATTAATATTATAATAGATGATTTAATAAAATAATAAATTTACTCACAACTTGTGCAAAAGTTTGAGGGAAAAAGGAGGGGGAAAAATCAAAAGACATTGATGATAAAAATGTAAAACTCATGAATTGATATTAAACTTATTATTATTAATAAAAAATAAAAATAATTAAATATTAAATAGGGCATCATTGTAAATCATAGATATAAGTGGGGGCGAAATAAGAAATAAAAAATTTCCCACTCATTCCCCTTTTAATATATCGTAAACTAGATTCACGCTCGTGCGCTGTATGGGAAGATATCAAATTAAATTATTTCTCAATATTAGTACGAAATGTTAAGTAATGTATGCTTAGCCACATCACCTTATTGTTAACCAATAGTTTTTATATTTTATATGATATAGTGACATCCCAACTTTTCATTAAACTTTCGTTCTATGTAATAGAGTGAAATATGAGGATCTAATTAAATACGAATATAAGATTGAGGGTTAAAGCGTTGAAGTGAAAAAAAATGAAATACAAAGAATCAAGCCGGTCCAGAAAGTTGTCGTGGGAATTGGATCTTTAGATATTATGTACATATATATATATTATTATATTCATTCATTACACAAAAAAAGCAAAGTCAAAAGACAAAAGACAAAAAACAAAAAACAAACAAGCAAAGAAGAAGCAGAGGACTCTGCCCGAATTCTTGCAACCAAGGAAAGGAAAAAAGGGGGGGGGCGGGAATTGGAAGAAGTTTGGGATAAGAAGAAGGAGAGCAAAGATCAACTAAGTAAGTGTTATTGATCCATAAGCCTTGAATTTATATAAGTTTAGGAATGTAAATTTTATTAGGGTTTATGAAATTTTTATGAATACACAATATTAGGCTGTAATTTTGTTTAATATATGTTTTAGAGGCACTAAATCATTAATTGGTTATGAAATTTAAGATTCTTTGTATAATTATAAGAATTTATAATTAGTTAGTATAAAGATGAAGTTTTATGTGTAAGCATTAGTTGAAATTTATATAAATAAGTTTGTGTATGATTTTATGGAAGGGTGTCATAGTAATGGAGAAATTGGTGAAATTGAAAATAAATGCAAATAATGAATGAGTTAATGTTTATTGGCAAATGCGGAAATATGTTAAAAGCTAAGAAAGAATTTAGTGTTAATGGTAAGGAATTAGTGCTGTTATTTGGTAGATATTTAAGATTTTAATATGTGAATATTAAAAGTGATTATCAAATACTAGTTTAATTATATAATGATCCAAGAAGAATAATTAATGCTCTATTTCAAGCTTATGCTATGGGATAAATTTCTAATGTCTATAATATAATATTGAAGCCTTCATTTATGTGATTTTATGATGTTAATATGAGCTAAGTAAGGAAAGTCGTGTTTGAAATTTTGTATTAGATATATATAGGTATATATCCATTAGTGTGGAAAAATTGATTAAAGGTTAAGAATTAGTGTTATCTAAGACTAGATGAAGTTAAGATTGATTTTGTGGAAACAAGTATGTAAATATGGATTTAATAAAAGAGGAAATAACAAGTTGGTGAAACATGCTTTGAATAAGGTTTTAATGCTTTAAGTTATTGAGGTTAGCTTAAGGAATGATTTAAGTGTATGTGGCTGTTTTTTGTCATTTTGTCTTATGTTAGAAAATATGAATATTAAGGTGGTGGTTAAATAATTAATATAATTACATAAGGATAGAAACAAACTAGTATGATTAGTATTTTTAAAGAATGGGAACTCAGAAAGATATTTGGAATGGTTGAATGGAATGATTTGGAAGTTATGAAAATAGAATTACTCAGACAACAATATTTTATGAGAAAAGGAATTGAAATTTGAGTCTTCACGTCATATAACAGGAACCATGAAAGAATGTTACATGTACATTGCTATATAGCCGGTGAGTGGAGTCTGACCTCTACCTTTCTTTTGAAATGAAATATGATATGCTTTGATTTCATAGAAACTTGCAATGTTTTATAACGAATGTACTTCTATGGAATTTCATAAAAGTTGAATTATGTTTGAATTCACATAGACTAGAAATGTTTTATGAAGATGTATTTTCATGAAACGATGCTTCATGCTTTTTAGAGAAAGGTTCTGCTTGAAACATGATTTATGATGCATGAAACCCCCTAAATGTGTATTCAATGTTATGAATATGCCGCCTACGGGCGGAAGGGCCTTTGGTTCAAACTGTTAGTACTATATGCTGCCTCCGGTCGAAGAGACCTATGGTTCAAACTGACCAAATAAACGCCGTCAAGGCGAAAGGGACTATGTGCTAACTATGGATCAAGCTGTTCATTATGCCGTATAGGGCGAATGGGTTATAAGGTACCTATAGTCCAAGCTGGTGTCTATGCACGTATGACTTGATATTATGATCATGGGATGTTGGATACTTTCGGAGAAAGTTCTATGAAGATCTTGAAAAGAAATAATTTTCATAATGCTTACAAGAATGACAAGCATTCCATAAATATTTCAATGTGAGAGGAATTCAAGTTGATGGATTTTATGATGATTGTTCGAATGAAATAATATTCATGATATTTTCTAATATGTAATGATTTTATAAATATTCATGTTATGCTGGAATTGAGTTCAAATTATGAATTTTAAATATTCGAGATTTTGCAAGGTTATATTATGATTTTTCAAAGCATGGATATTTAGAAACTCCATTCGCTGGGCTTGTAGCTCATATATTTTCTTAAATGATTTTCTTAGTAGATAGCAATTAGAGTTTGGGTAACACATCAAGATCGAGCTTACTATTTCCAGAATTGAGCCACCACATAGAAATTATTATAGGGTTTGATATTATTATAGTTTATATGCTTTGATATGGTTAACTTACTAGTATGTATTAGATGTTTTGGGTGAATTACACTTTGGTTGGTATATCTCTTCAGATATGAATTATTGCTTGAAATAAAGGAGGAGTTGTGGGTTTGATGTTGGATATTATGCAAGTTGGTTTGTTAACAAATTAGAGGAGATGTTGTCGAAATTTTTCTAAAATGAGTAGTATATTCATGAGTTTTGACGGTAAATTCTAACTTCTAGTTGGAATTTATCGCCGGCGCACGTCACACTTCTAGTAAGTTAGAGGTACTAGGAGTGGGGCATGTCATTTCGGTATTAGAGCAATATTTGGGTATTTATGTTGTAATATATTAGTATACTCATGTTATAGATTTTGATAATCATGTAATGTAGTGGCAAGGCTCGCAGGTATAAGAGATGTTGCCCCAAACTTCTATTGCTTTCTATAAAGGTAATGATAAGGAAGATGATGAAGTATATGATTTAATTTATGATGATATGTACTTAATGAAAGTTCGTATAATATATGTGATGAATGAATTTTAGAAAAGAGTACGCACTTGGGCAGTTAGTACTAATGAGATGTATTAATTCACTTCATCTTATAGAAGTTTTGTAATGTATATTATCCATTCATGTACAAAGGAATGCTATATAGAATGAATTTCTGAATATCATCTTAGAGTAAAGATAAGACAAGTGAATGATGATTATGAAAAGTGAAAGGAAAAACTCCCATAGATGTATGTTCTTACCATTCCTGATGACATGGATTCTCATTCTCAAAGTCTTTGTAAAGTCTATGCTCATAAGCATTCAGTGCTTTGAAGATATCTTGAAGAATGCAGATCATTGTCTCAGATTAGGCAAACGAGGCTTTCCTGATTCAAGCCTCTGAAATGTATTCCATTACAATGCTATCCTAAAAGATTTCTTCAACGACTAAGAACTCCCCGATAAATCAGTTTCTACTTCATCTCTATGTTGCCGAATGTTGTCTATCTTACCTCTTTAATTTATCATTCCTTGTAAAGAACTTGCATAGATTTGGAACTTGAAATTGATTGTGGCGAGATCATTCTTGAGAACGAGGGATGCCTTTGATGCCTTCTATAACCAAATTTTGATTTTGTGAGACAAAATGTCCTGCAAGGTTATCAAACTCAATATTTTGTCAAATATTGTGCAGCTATTGCTATTTGAGTTTCTATCACGTGGTGTGATTCCAACTCCTGTTATGTACAGAAATTCATCATTACTATCATCAGAATACTCATGATTATTACCAAATTTATCAATTACAAGTTGCCATATTCCTATGACCTTGCAAGTCAGTCCAGAAGCTCTAAAATTGCAAAATTGACTATGAAAGTTTCAGAAATTGTAAAACAGTGCAGTTGCTGTATAAATACAAAGTCATCCACTACATCTAAATTGAAGTACCTTTGTTCAAGCCATGTGATTTGAAGGTCAGATTACTTAAGAGTGCCAAACATCTTTTATTTTCTTCATGTCCCTTGGAGCTTCTATTAAGCCAAGCAAATGTTCATGATCTATCTTTTCTCCTATTTTAAATTGCTTCATGTATGTTATTAAATTCCTTTGATACACTTTCTTTAGCACCATGTTCCTTTCCATTACCTTATATAGAAGCTTCAATTGTACATGCATCAATTCATTGCTAATGTCCTCGATTCTTTGTATGAATTGGAGATTAAAAGTTTTTATGCAACTGCCCAAATGATCAAATTAATCTAATTCTTTTTCAATTTCATGTGGCTTATAACCCAAAGAAAATTCCCAAATTCTATACCTTGTAGCCATGACATCTTGAACAAGATATTTAATTTTCAGCATGATTCAACATGTTAGTCAAAACTATGATGTTTCGATATTCTTCTTTAGTAACATTGTCGATTCATATACATGTCATTGTATAAACAAGGCCTAAACTTTTGACATGGGGAAATGAGCACTTAAATCACATCTTCAGTTTCTTTCCCATACTTGTTGCTCGCATGAGTCATTGATTTCATTGGATCCCACTATATGTCAATTCTCCTCCCATTGAATTACCCAAAATTGCCATTATCTTTCAATGTATTTATCTATTTATTTATTTTCAATGGCTTGTGATCCAAATCTTTCAAGTGAGCATAGAAGTTTACTAATGATATTCTTCTATTCAGTCTCATTGAATTGCCCAGTTCATCAGATTTTCGCTATTGTCTTCTTAACAAATTTTGGTAAAGAATTCAAGAGTTAAAGCCTTCCAAATTACTTTGATCTTCCCTCAATTCCTATGAATTCTCATCATTAATCAGGAATGAGTTCAGAAGCTTAGAACTATGAGTACTTACAAGAGTCTTACTACTAAAATTACTTACAAGCAAGTAGTGAGTGGGGTATGAAGTCATTGTTTGTACGTAATTGAAACAATGATGTAAGTATGAATTAAGAAAGTTAAGTGATAGCTAAATTTGAGTAAAAATGGCTACTGAGATTTTAGAAATATGATGCTATAATAGTTTACAAGAGGAAGGGATATTAGAGGTGACCACAAGTGGACAACTTATATCTATGAATTGAGTGCATTACGCATAAGTATCATATGAAATTAGAAGGGTAGAGTGAGCTATGAGAAAGTGATTATGGTTAAAATTTATTGTTAAGTTTTGTAAAGACTTTAGAGACATGATGTCATGATACATTGCAAGATTAATTACCATTTTAGCTGATTATGAAAAAGGGGCATCGAGTGTGAATTTGGAAGTAAGAAGACTACAATTTAAGAGAAATTGAATACTAACACATGTGAATGTAACTGGAGAGTTATAAATGAATTATATATGAGTGAGTAATGAACTTTAAAAAAAAAAAAAAGAAGAAGATTTTAATGTATGACAAAAGATCTAGTTAAGGTATTGCACAAAGGATATAAGTGTTATGTAACAAAATAATTTTATTAGCAAAAACTCCTAAAGAAGTCATGTGTTAGCTCCTTCAACTTGACGGATTTTTTTTTTTTAAATTGAATTTCGAGGACGAAATCTTTTGAAGGGGGTAAGTTTGTGCCATCCCAACTTTTCGTTAAACTTTCGTTCTATGTAATAGAGTGAAACACGAGGATCTAATTAAATACGAATACAAGATTAAGGGTTAAAGCGTTAAAGTGAAAAAAAAAGGAAAATGAAATGCAAAGAATCAAGCCGCGCCCAGAAAGTTCTCGTGGGATTTGGATCCTTAGATATTATGTACATA
The DNA here is from genome assembly GCA_963692815.1 of Nyctanthes arbor-tristis. Lineage (NCBI taxonomy): Eukaryota > Viridiplantae > Streptophyta > Magnoliopsida > Lamiales > Oleaceae > Nyctanthes > Nyctanthes arbor-tristis. The sequence continues at coordinate 44,558 of CAVNYN010271724.1, read as the reverse complement.
CATACATATATATATATTATTATATTCATTCATTACACACAAAAAAAAGTCAAAAGACAAAAAACAAAAAACAAACAAGCAAAGAAGCAGAGCAGTCTGCCCGAATTCTTGCAACCGAGGAAAGAAAAAAAAAGTGGAAAATTGGAAGAAGTTTGGGACAAGATGAAGGAGAGCAAAGATCAACCAAGTAAGTATTATTAATCCATAAGTCTTGGATTTATATAAGTGTAGGAATGTAAATTTTATTGGGGTTAATGAAATTTTTGTGAATATACAATATTAGGTTGTAATTTTGTTTAATACATGTTTTAGAGGCAGTAAATCATTAATTGGTTATGAAATTTAAGATTCTTTGTATCATTATAAGAATTTATAATTAGTTAGTATAAGAATTAGTTGAAATTTATATAAATAAGTTGTGTATGATTTATGGAACGGTATCATGGTAATGGAGAAATTGGTGAAGTTGAAAATAAATGCAAATAATGAATGAGTTAACATTTATTAGCAAATGTGGAAATATGTTAAAGGCTAAGAAAGAATTTAGTGTTAATGGTAAGGAATTAGTACTGTTATTTGGTAGATATTTAAGATTTTAATATGTGAATATTAAAAGTGATTATCAAAGACTAGTTTAATTAGGTAATGATCCAAGAAGAATAATTAATGCTCTATTTCAAACTTATGTTATGGAATAAATTTTCTAATGTTTACAATATAATATTGGAGCCTTAAGTTATGTGATTTTATGATGTTAATATAAGCTAAGTAAGGAAAGCCGTGTTTGAAATTTCATATTGGATATATATAGGTATATATCTATTAGTGTGAAAAAATGATTAAAGGTTAAGAATTAGTGTTATCTAAGACTAGATGAAGTTAATATTGATTTTGTGGAAATAAGTATGTAAATATGGATTTAATAAATGAGGAAATAACAAGTTGGTGAAACATGCTTTGAATGAGGTTTTAATGATTTAAGTTACTGAGGTTAACTTAAGGAATGCTTTTAAGTGTATGTGGCTATTTTTTTGTTACTTTGTCTTATGTTAGAAAATATGAATATTAAGGTGGTTGTTAAATAATTAATCTAATTACAAAAGGATAGAAACAAACTAGTATGCTTAGTAATTTTAAAGAAGGGGAACTTAAAAAGATATGGACTCAATTTCCAATTTCAAGTAAGGAGGAGAATTTATTGAACTCTAAAGTGTTGAATATAAATACCAAAAGAATATCTTATTGAATATAAATACCAAAAGAATATCTTACACAATATTTGGAATTATGATATAAATGGCAATAACTATTGTTGACATTAAGGTATTAAATGTTATTGATATTTTAAATATGAGATCATATGATAATTGTAAGACTAATTGATGTCATGAGCAATTATGATATGTGGGCAACCTGCATTAGTTAAAGAAAATATAGAATTAGTATGAATTTAAAGGAAAGAAATGAGATATGACTTAGAGAGTAAATATGTGTTAATATAGGGATTGATGAATTATATAGTGAACAAATAATTAAGTTAAGACGTAAAGTAACTGAATGGAGAAAATGGGAAAATGGTTGAATGGAATGATTTGGAAGTCATGGAAATAGAATTATTTGGACAACAAGATTTTTTGAGATAAGGAATTGAAATTTGAATCTTCATATTATATTACAGGAACCATGAAAGAATGCTAAATGTACATCGATATGTGGCCCAGTGAGTGGAGTTTGACCTCTACTTTTCTTTTTAAATGAAATATGATATGCTTTGATTTCATTGAACCTTGCGATGTTTTATAACGAATGTACTTCTATGGAATTTCATAAAATTTGGATTATGTTTGAATTCATATGGACTTGAAATGTTTTATGAAGATGTATTTTCATGAAACGATGCTTCATGCTTTTTAGAGAAAGGTTCTGTTTGAAACATGATCTATGATGTATGAAAACCCACCCAAATGTGTATGTAATGTTATGAATATGCAGCCTACATGCGAAGGGGCCTTTGGCTCAAGCTGTTAATACTATATGCTGCCTACAGGCGAAAGGGCCTATGGCTGAAACTGACCAAGTAAACGCCGCCTAGGCGAAGGGGTCTATGTGTTAGCTATGGCTCAAACTGTTCATTGTGCCACCTAGGGCGAAGGAGTCATAAGGTACATATACCTTATTGCCCAAGCTGGTATCTATACGCGTATGACTTAATATTATAATCACGGGATGTTGGATACTATTTGGAGAAAGTTCTATGAAGATCTTGAAAGGAAATGATTTTTCATGATGCTTATAAGAATGACAAGGATTCTATAAATGTTTCAATGTGAGACGAATTCAAGTTGATAGATTTTATGATGATTGTTAGAATGAAATGATGTTCATGATATTTTCCAATGTGTAATGATTTTGTGAATGTTCATGTTACACTGGAATTGAGTTCAAATAATGAATTTTAAATATTCGAGATTTTACAAGGTTATATTATGATTTTTTAAAGCATGGTTATTTAAAAACTCCACTCACTGGGCTTGTAACTCATATATTTTCTTAAATGATTTTCTTAGTAGGTAGCAATTAGAGTTTGGGCAACACATTAGGATCGAACCTGCTATTTCCAGAATTGAGCCACCACATGGAAAGTGTTATAGGGTTTGATGTTATTATAGTTTGTATGCTTTGATATGGTTAACTTACTAGTATGTTTTGGGTGTTTCTGGTGAATTACACTTTGGTTGGTATATCTCTTCAGATATGAATTATTGCTTGAAATAAATGAGGAGTTGTGGGCTTGATGTTGGATATTATGTAGGTTGACTTGTGAACAAATTAGAGGAGATGATGTTGAAATTTTTCTAAAATAAATAGTATATTCATGAGCCTCGACGGTAAATTCTGACTTCTAATTAGAATTTATCTTCGACGCACGTTACACTTCTAGTAAGTTGGAGGTAGTGTGAGTAGGGCGTGTCAATAACACTATTAAATAAATTCAGAGGGGATAGTAAAAAAATCCGTCAAACCCGATACCCACGGGGTAGCTGACATTATTAAGACAGTGATGGAATAAAGAAAATCGGCCTGACTTGAGAATGGGTCGAGAAAGGTTATCATACATTTTATTCGTACTCAACCCGTTTAACCATTTTTTGTTAAAAACAAAAACATTTATCAAAAATTCTAATAGTTTGAAAAGTAAACAAGATAACGAAACTTATTATGAAAGTTCAGTAATTTCAATCACATTCGTAATTCCATTTTAGAGAGATCCTGTGTTTATAATTCTATTCATTAAAGAAAAAATGAAAATCAAAAGATATAGGTAAATAAACGAGCCAATAAACTGGTAATTATCTGCAGCGAGTCGTGCCCCATTTAAGTGGAGATGGGTATAGGGATATGACAAAAAAGTTTTTGATTGGTAGGATAATGAGTATAGCATATCCAATCCTGACTTAGCCCATTATCATTCCTAGACCTTTAGAAATCAATTATCTTATTTTTCTCTATAACTATGCCGTAATGAAAATTTTGTAAGCTATGTAAACTATGAAACGTTAGTTGAACTATATTTATCTATATATTTACCATATAGAAATGTAACTTCAAAACGACTCGATTTAATAGCATACAAAGAATAATTAAAAATTAGTACATCAGCGAAAAAGAAAATAGTCTAATCCAAATTAGAAAATACAGATATATAAACTAAAAATTTTTGAATTAAAAAATGATAAATTTTTGGATATAGATAAATCTATTAAAAAAAAGAAAATAAACGTATAAACCATAATAATCAAATAAACTGCATGGATCACCAAAAGATGTAAAATGTCCACATTATCTCTAAAAAAGGCATTTTTGGATGGAAAACTGTAGTACAGTTGTACTGCAGACTAATTTCCCATTAAGAATATATAGATTATTATCATTACTATTAAAATTAAAATAGGAGGTTCGGAAAACATATTTATTACTAAAAATCAATACATAACAATAGAAATATTCCTTTCATAAAAAAAAAGATATATTAATAATAAAGTGAATCTTTGTTGTTAATTAATAAGGAAGAAACATTTTATTGTGAGATAAAATACAATGGGTAATATAGACATTAACGAAAAAGGTTAGGGGCAAAACAAGAATGTGAATGAAAAATGTTATGGGGAAAACAGGAATGTGAATGTGAATGTTTTACACATATTCACCTTTTATATGTTAATAGCCATCGGAACGTGCGTTGCATATTGTATATTATAATAAATATATTTGATTGTAAGAAAATTTTATTATGAAAGTACTTTTTTATACACAATATTTTTTATCAACATTACACTTTTTCTTGCTTTTGTTGTCTGATTTGACCAAGATTTGTATTGTTTGCATTGAAACTCCACGTGAAATCGCAATATATAGTTGTTCATGTAAAAAAGCCATGCTCTGGAAGATATATTTCAACATGAGGTACGGTTTGTCCTTATACCTTGTTGATAGTCATTGCAAAGCAAAGTCATATTGGAAATTGTTTTCTTTCAAACTTGAATGTGTAGCCTTCATCATTTGTAGGACTTAATGGGATTCGAGAAGAAAACTTGTTTCTTAGCACGTTGTCCGAATGTTATTTCTGCATGAATAACATTCATTCCAAAATCACGACATACCATTCTTGTTCCATTACAACATCTATTGGAAGGATCGATGTTTCTTTAGAGCATAATTGGACATTCTTTTTCAATACCAATTTGTGTGGTGGTAAACCATTTGGTAACAACGTATTTAGAAATTCTTCTTGGTAATAGTTGTTCGTATCATCAATCACTTAAGTAAAACTGACAAATTCTTTACTTTTATCAGAAAATAATTGAATTAGCTTATCATTAAGGTAGTCAACATATTCATTTTTTGTTGAAAAAATCCCACGCATGTCATATATTCTGACGATGATGTATTTTTCGCTAAGTCTGGGAAAACGAAATTTATGAGTTTTAACTCTTGAGATTCTACATCATCACCTATTATTACTGTCTCCATCGGTGTTGGCTCCATTCCATTATCAATTTTAATTAAAAGGTCTACAAATTGATATCATTTTGAGCCCTCATGTTCTGAGTGAATTTTGTAAGTATTCACTTACCGAATTGTATCACTAAAGATTTCAATTGTCTCACTAAATAATATGACTTGGATTTTGTTAGCCTATAAAGGCACAAAAAAATGAGTTAGTATGAAAAAGAATTGCTAAGATAATGATATAGTAATTCAAAATATCAAAAATTTTATTTTGCCTATACGCATGTATGTTATTATGTTTGCGTATATATGTGTCAAACATCTAAACTACAAGCACCCCATACTTGTAGCCTAGATGTGTGCCATGTATTACACGTATGCATAATAACATGCATACGTGGGCAAAATAAAATTCTTGTTCAAAATATAAACAACTAAAAATATTACCTCTCCATCCACTAAAATCAATTTTTGAACTTGCATGGGACCGTTTGCATTCTTATAGTTTTCAATGCAACTTTTATAAAAGACAGAAACTATGATGCTTCATTCTTGATCAAACGCACTCGATTCTTTTATTAGCATACAATGCTCTTCATTTTTGTTATGCCGACAAAGCCATTTTTCTAGAGAATAGATTGAAATTAAGATTGGGTTGAATTGAAAGAAAAATATAAGTTGGATTTGTGTTTCAATATTCTTCGATTTATTTGGATTTTGATCATCAGTTTATAGTGAGTGAAATAAATGAGAAGCACATGCTGATGTGATGGGTATTTAATATTATTAAATTAAATTAAATATAATAATTTTTTTATAACATTCATTCGTTTTGATTATGGAACTTGACTGGAATTAAATATAACATGTAATGATTAGTTGTAAAAAAAAAAATAATACATGTAATGATTAGTTTTTTTCCATGTTTTAACGACTAAAAAAATACAAAAATAAATTAGTTCTAGTTCATTTTTCACATAAATTAAGAAATTTTACTCAAAATTATATATTTGAGCATTAATCTAAATTGTAGCATGTGAAACATATTAAATGGATTGTAAAATTATACAACTTGTAAAATTCTAATAGCTAACCCATTAGTTAGCTAGGTTTAAAATTATTTTTAATAAAAAATTTAAATTAAATTTCCAAATTATGTGAAAGTAAAAAAAGAACAAAAAATAAATAAATAAAAGAAATGAAGAGACCATTAATCTAAATTGTAGCATGTGAAAAACGTTAAATAGATTTGTAAAATAATGCAACTTGTAATATTCTAATAGGTAATTTATTAGTTAACTACGTTTAAAATCATTTTTAATAAAAATTTTAATTTCCAAATTAACTATGTGAAAGTAAAAAAAGAATAAAAAATTAATCGATGTTAAAAAATATAAACGTAAATTGATATTAAAAAAAGAAAATAAATTAATATTTTGCCAGCTTTTTTTATGAATTTTACATATTAAAACATAAATTAAGATTCAACTACAAAAGTATATATTTCCATTTCACTATACAATCTTCTTTATTATAAATCTTAAGTTGAAAAAGCATACTTACATCACATTGTTGGATGAAGGATAAAAATTATATGAAGCATGCATGAAAATATGAGATATGAAGGTTGATATGGTGGGTATTTACATCAAATTAAAATGATTAATTGTAGTGTAACCACATATAAATTATGAACTTTTTAATAGTATTAAATTAAATATAATAATTGTTATATAACATTCATTTGCCTTTGGTTATGAAATTTGACTGAAATCAAATATACATATAATGATTGATTGCAATAATAATATATGTAATGCATATTTTTTTTTTGAAAGTTTTAATGATTAAAAGAATACAAAAATAAATTAGATACATGTAATGAATAGTTTTTTTTTATAAAAAGTTTTAATGATTAGAAAAATACAAAAATAAATTAATTCTTGTTTATTTTTCACTTATATTAAAAAACTTTAACCAAAATTATATATTTGAGCATTAAGGTAAATTGTGGCATTTGCAACATATCAAATATTAGTTTGAATGAATTTGAGTTTGAAATTTGAAATTCGGAGAATACTAGTTTGATTGGATGATTTTAGTGATGCTAAATTAAATTGTATGATAAACATTAGGAAGAAACTAATATTAGTTTGATTGGATGACCTCAATGATAATGCTAAAGTTAATGATGCAGTGAATTAATAGGAGCTAAATAAAAGTAATGGACAATATGAGAATTTAAAAAAAAAATGTAGGGATAAAAATAGAATCTGAATATGTTACAAGGATTACACTTTTTATATAACAGTGACTAGTGGAGAAATGTGCGTTGCACGTGTTATACCTATCATTGTATTCATATATAGCATTAAAAGTTGGCACATGCATAACGTGTAATGTGAATTCTCGAAACCCAAATGATAGCCAAGTCGCAAAAGGGGAATGTTCAATTCAAGTGAACACAATGCGCAAATAACCTGTTTTCATAAAAGATGCTAAGGAGGAAGCCTAAATGAATAAAAATCAGAATTTGATTATAAATTCTACAAAAAAGGGGAAAAAAACTAAAGATAAAAGAACACACATTGATGCATCTCAAAGAAATCGAAACCATTCTTTCTCATAGATTGAAGAAAACCATTGTTTTTCAGAAGGCTTCTGTGGTGAAATTGGCAGTATAAATTTCTTTCAACTGAATCTTAAACATACGCTTTAGTTAAGCACCAGAGGATTATTAGGTACTACAGTAACATTTTAACTATTGAATTAACTCCAAATTTATTATTTTAACCAACAATTAACTCAACATTTATTTCCCATAAACCAAAATCATGTTCAACAGAAGTCAATGAACACCACTAAAAGCTTTCATAGGATATACATCTATTATTAGTACTTAACGAGCTTCAAAAATTGATCACAGATTTATCAATTATTATCGTCACCGATAACAGACAAAATAGTTGGAATTCGATAATCCTATGCTAAATAATTGAAATGAAAGAGACATCAAGTTCGTTACCAGTGTTGCTATCACAAATTATGATAAACTTGGAAAGGTAAGCGTAAGACATAGAATTTCTCCAAAATCAAACCAAAAAAAAAAAAAAAAAAGAAATTGAATTCCGAAAAATACACGAATGTTCCAGAGGATTACGATGAACTACAAAGAGACCATTTTTGCACATTTAGGGAAGAAAACAGCGTCACATCTTACTGAACATTTCAAGAAATTTAACCATAAAAGTGAGCACGGGACCTATATACTCTCTGCAAATCGAATTGAAACCAAGTGAAGAAAAAGTATAGGGAGATTAGAAACCATTCAAGGTCAAAATACAATAAACACCAACGTTGATTACTTGAGATGTATTGAAGTCCTGGGCTAGTGCAGCAAATGTCTAAACACGGTAAACACAAATGAAAAAGCAACTTACAAAATCTTTGACTAAGGGCCTGCTTGTTTTCGATTATAACAAATTTGGTTATAACAAAAAAGGATATGATTTGATAAATATTTTTTTATATTTTTTTTGCTTTTCACGCGTGGATGGTTTGTTCCCTCCAGTCAAAAAGGCAAATCAAGCAGTGGGTCCCCGCAATTGAAACAAGGATTTTCTGCCATTCGAAAAAGACTTTTCCATTTTTTTTATTGTCAGAAACCTACCATAAACCGACATGTGTAAATTTTGTTCCTTCCAATGAAATAATTATTTGCCAATCATGTCAAATTATAACACAAAAAATTATAAACATTACCAAACGGACCTTAAACTAATTAAAAGAAAGAATTGAAATCCTAATTTAAATCAAAGCGGAACATAATAATAGATTGAAATGAACTACAATTCTTATTCCTCGTTCTATTGGACTAATTATATAGGTGATCATCATCAGCTCCACTAGCCGAAGCAGCAAACGGGTCAGAACCAGTAGCAGCACTATTATCTGCAAAACGGAATTCTGTACCAAACCCTCTTGATTGCTGCAATGTCTGAGCAAAGCTCTGGTACTTAAGAATGTCAGCATCCCCAACACTTCTCCTTGCATACTTCATTGATTCTTCAAAGTGACAAGCCTTGATCTCTGCCACCTCATCGTCCTCCATCGCCTCCGGATTATCTTTTCTTCTTATCTCCTTCTCAATGTTCTCTCTGATAGCATATTTGCATGCACGTTGGCATATTTCTGTTATGTCAGCACCACTGAAACCTGAGGTGTACTCAGCAAGGGCCCTCAGGTCAACATGCTTGGAAATCGGAGATTTTCTCAAGCATGATTTGAAGATTTGATAGCGGGACTCCTCGTCCGGAAGTGGAATGTATATCAACTGATCAAGACGGCCCGGACGGAGAAGAGCAGGATCAATTATATCCGGCCTGTTGGTGGCACCAATAATAAAAACAGTTTTCTTGGCATTCATTCCATCCATTTCAGTCAACAATTGATTCAATACCCTGTCAGCAGCACCACCAGCATCTCCGATGCTGCTTCCTCTCTGAGTGGCAATTGAGTCCAGTTCATCGAAAAACAAGACACAAGGAGCAGATTGGCGAGCCTTATCAAAGATTTCTCGAACATTTGCCTCACTCTCTCCAAACCACATTGTGAGCAATTCTGGACCCTTGATACTGATGAAGTTTGCCTGACATTCATTGGCTATTGCCTTGGCCAGCAAGGTCTTCCCACATCCGGGCGGCCCATAGAAAAGGACTCCCTTCGAAGGTGACATGCCAAATTTCTCGAACTTGTCCGGATGTTCAACCGGGTATTGGACAGTCTCTTGGAGCTCACGCTTGACATTCTGAAGGCCTCCAATATCTTCCCAGCTAACATTGGGCACCTCGACAACTGTTTCACGAAGAGCAGAGGGGTTACTTGTCCCCAGGGCAGTCTGGAAATGTTCATTAGTAACAGCCATGGAGTTGAGTATCTCTGCATCAATAGAATCATCTTCCAAGTCAATAATATCCATTTTCTCCCTGATGCACTGAAGGGCAGCCTCAGTGCAGAGTGCTGCCAAATCAGCGCCGACATAGCCATGAGTGTCCTTGGCAACCCTTTCCAGATCAACCTCTTCAGTAAGCTTCATATTCCTTATGTGTATACGCAGAACCTCAAGACGTCCAACTTCATCTGGAACTCCAATGTCGATTTCCCTATCAAATCTCCCAAACCTTCTTAGGGCAGAGTCAATGCTATTGGGGCGGTTAGTAGCTCCCATAACAATAATATGGGCACGGGCTTTGAGTCCATCCATCAGTGTTAAGAGTTGGGACACAATCCTCCTTTCAACTTCCCCATTTGTCTTTTCTCGCTTAGGTGCAATCGAATCAATCTCATCAATAAATATGATTGAGGGGGCATTCTTCTCAGCTTCTTCAAAAGCTTTCCTGAGGTTGCTTTCACTTTCTCCTGCCAATTTTGACATAATTTCTGGTCCATTGATACAGAAGAAGAAAGCACCAGTTTCATTAGCGACAGCTCGGGCAATCAAGGTCTTTCCAGATCCTGGAGGTCCATACAGCAATATTCCTTTAGGAGGCTTGACACCAATTGACTTGAAAAGCTGTGGATGCCTTAGTGGCAGCTCTACCAACTCTCTTATCTGAGCCATCTGTCTACGAATTCCACCAACATCATCATAACCAACCTCGTCTAACGTATCCTCGTCCTCCCTTCGCACAGGCTCTCCCTCCCAGAAGATCTCTGTGTCAGGAGCAACAACACAGTACTCAGCAGGATCTGTCTCAATAACCTTGAACTCAACACTTCTCATCCCTCCCCTTACAAGAAACAGGTCACCCTTCCTAACAGGGCGGTACGTCTCCAGGAAATACGGCTTCAGGAAGGCATCAAACAGGTTCCCAGTAAGCCCTTCAATGGTGTCATCCACAGGAAGAGTATGGACACGCTTCGCATACTTTACATCAGGACATTGATGCACAGAAACCACGTCTCCGAGCCTAACCCTCAGATTGTTTCTGACTACCTTATTCATACGAATTTTGGGTTCATCGCACGTATCGTCACCAAGGGCAATGCAGACCGTATCCCTTTTTTTCTTGCCCTTAATCAAAATAGTGTCGCCACGGAAAAGTTGAAGCTTTTCCATAGTAACAGGATGCATAACGACAACAGAGTTATCATCATTGATAGCCTCCTCCACTACGAGCCTATTCGTAGCCTTCTTCCTCTCCAGAATCACAGTACTGAAATCCCTCTTTGTACCCCTAGACTCAAGCGATGCAGCGTTGTTGCTCATGGCTTTTGAATGGTTACAGAAACAACTGGAAAATAAACTTGATGCAAGTTTTTGAATGGTTACAGAAACAACTGGAAAATAAACTTGATGCAAGTTTTTTTTGCTCAAGAAGGAAGTTTTTGACAAGACAGAAATTTGTATGCGTAAAGAAAGGTTTCAATGAACCCAATATTTATAGTAGGAATATATAGAACCAGTAATATAGGGGTCAAAGCATACCTAAACCTACTTGAGATGGGAAAAGAGTAGTAATTAGAAAAGGAAAACTGAACGAAAAAGGAAATTGAAACCCTTTTCAAAAAGAATAGTTATTCTAGTTTAAATAAAGTTGAAAATCAAACCACATTTACGACAAGAATCTACGACTCAAGCAAACAAAGAAAAGCAATACATACCAAATCTTAAAGTTTTTGGGTCCCAAAATGGAAATCGACATCAATTTCTAGTGGGGGAAACAGTTGGACGTCGATGACACGACACGCAAGTCATTGTCAGGTTGTTCTACGGTTTTCACTTTTAAATGATTTATTTTCTATAAAATAATACCGTAAAGCTGGAATAGCTCAGTTGGTTAGAGCGTGTGGCTGTTAACCACAAGGTCGGAGGTTCAAGCCCTCCTTCTAGCGTTTTTAATTTTTTTCAATTAGATATTTTTGCCTTTTTAATGTTGTTTTAATTAGATCGGGTTTTTTAATTAGATCGCGGAGACCGAAGAAAAACTTTTACCGAAGCATCAGTTGCCAACATTCTTCTTCTCCAAATTGCAAAGTCGCGTTGACATTATCTGTTTGAAATCAAGTTTGATGGAAGTAGTACCGGGTAAATCGCATCTCACGCCGGAATATACCGTAATCGAGGAATGGAACGGGACGGCGTCGTCGGAGCTCCGGAAAACGGCCACCATCACCATCACTGGTGATTCTGTCAAAAAATCCGCAAGCCGATTCAACCATATTTCACGGAGATTTCTTGACGCTTTTGTTCCTGAGGTAATCCATATCTAATTTCTCAATGAAGTGATTAAACTTTCACGGCATGGTACAATAAAGGAACGGAGGAAGCATGAAGTATTGAGGTTGTTTCTGCTATGCATGTGCTTTTGCAGTACCTTATGCTTCAACCGTCGTACGCTGACGAGCTTTAGTATACTGTGAAGGCACAGGAATTTGATCACACTGTTAAAAATGGAAAATGTGGTACTTGTTGGTTCCAAGATTGATCCTTGCTCAATCATTCGTGTTTATGCTCATCTACTGGAGTGTATGGATATAATGATAATCCTTTAATCAACGTTATATCGTTTAAGTGAGATTATTTGCTCGCGTTCCCTTTCTTAACAGTTACCCTGAATTTAACTATTGTAGGCAAGATTTTGTTTCTGCATTCAGAAAACAGAATATGCTAATTGTCTATTATCAATTCTGATGAATTGAGATTATTATGATTCAAAAAACTGTTTCTGTGACCGTCTTCTCAAAATTTGTCAAAATTTAGGGATTTCCAGGCAGCGTGACTCCAGATTATGTCCCGTATCAAATATGGGACTCACTGCAGGTTTGCTATAATTTAAATCCGTAATTTAAGTTTCAAGCAGGAGTTTTTCTTAATGAACGGTCTATCCAGTTATTTTATCTTATTTTTTAGGGCCTCTCAACGTATGTGCGAACTATGCTTTCCACCCAGGTGAAGTCCTGCTCAGCCATGTGCTAACCCTTTTGTATTTGCTTGCAATTCTCATTACAAGCGTACATGTCTTCTTTCTTTTAGGCTCTTTTAAGTGCAATTGGAGTCGGTGAGAAATCTGCTACTGTTATTGGGGCCACGTTTCAGGTAAATCTAGAATTTGTGTGAATTTTCATTCTGTTCACTGGGAAGTTAAGTGTTTCCTACGTTCTCAATTTTGGAACTGTTCCAGTGGTTTCTGAGAGATGTAACTGGGATGCTTGGTGGTGTCTTATTTACATTTTACCAGGTACATGTCCTATGTTTTCTCATTTGCTCCTAGATTTATTCAAAGATCAAGTGTTGATACATACATTTGGCGATTCAGGTTTTCTCAATCTATAAATGTTACTTCACATGGAAATAATTCCTTTTATTCTTGGAAATTTTTATTAGTTTGTCGCTGTATTCTCAAACTGGGTTCTAGTCGATGAAAATAGATATGTAATATTGGCAACATGATAAAAGTAATCATGATCTGAAAATGATAAGCATGGCGTTGGAAGTATACTGTCTGGAGTAGATACTTTAGCAAGTTTATCACTTTAATGGAGATGTTTTGGTGTCAGTGAGGGTGGAAAATTGGTTTGTTTATTTCATTTTTGTTCTTTGTTTCTAATACACGACATCTTAGTTTAACTTCACAGTTTTTCCTTCCATAGGGAGCAAACCTGGACAGTAATGCCAAAATGTGGCGTCTTGTTGCAGATCTGATGAATGACATTGGTACCATTTCAATTATATGTCTTCTGCAGTTAGCTACATTTTTGTAAAGATTTCGAGTCTGTATTCGTGGTCTTTCAGCAATCAGCAATCTTTGCGAGATACAAAGTTATGATATTCCTTTCTCAGACAACTGTGCATGGGGTCCGAGAAACCTTTTCTTAAATGTTTCCAACCAATATTTTTCTCACTGAGTTCATTGCTTATCATTTTTCTTTGTTTGTATCAAGCTTGTTTCCATGTAGTTTGATGCAAGTTTGTTTCAATATATCTTTTGAAGTCATTATCATTTTAGATTTTCTCCTATGGCATTTAATTGGCTGCAGGGATGTTAACGGACCTCCTCTCACCTCTGTTCCCGTCAGCTATTCTCTTCATTATGTGCATAGGGAGTATATCACGATCATTCAGTAAGTGCCAAACTTGTTTGTAAATAGTTATTAATGGTTGTGTATGCAAGCAGTTGCTCCTACGTCGCATTAAGTTATCGATATAGGTTCATTCATTCTGCTCCTGGGGCACTTTGGTAAAGCAGGATTTAGTAGTAGATTACTCTTTGGATCATTGGTTATAAACATCACCTGTTATTATTTCATTATATGTTAATGTTATTCATGAGCTAATGAGCGAGTTCCATTAATACCATATTTGTGTATGAGAAGCTGCCTGCTTTTTGCTCCCTAGTTCTGAAATTGTCCATTTTCATTAATGTTGTGACTAGCTGGGGTTGCTAGTGGAGCCACTAGAGCCGCTTTAACACAGCACTTCGCACTACAGAATAATGCAGCAGATATATCTGCAAAGGTATCATATAGATTAGAGAAGAAATTTCGTGAATGAAATTTCTGAGTTGATGAATTTTCATAAATGTATTTCCTTTATGTAACAGGAAGGCAGCCAGGAGACAGTTGCAACTATGCTTGGGATGGCTCTTGGGATGTTCCTTGCTCGTATTACTATGGGGCACTCTCTTGTCATTTGGTTTTGCTTTTTGTCCCTCACCATATTTCATATGTATGGTTAGTTTCATTGAGTTTTCTTGCTTGTAAGCCTACTACTATGGGCGCTCCTTTTATGTGCTAAACATAAAAGCATCAAAGAATCTCATTCTTTGCTCTAATTTGAAACTTATTTCTTTGAACTTCTGCAGCAAATTATAAAGCTGTTCGTTGCCTTTCTCTTACTACATTAAATTGTGAAAGAAGTTCTATTCTTCTATTGCATTTTATGGAGACTGGTCAAGGTGAGATGAAAGATCTCTAGAACTGATTTTTACACACATGGATTGTGTTCTTAGTTGCCTGTTGTTTTCTACATTATTCACTTGGTTTATGAGAAATAATAAGCACGTCTGTATTTTCTCCAGAAAAACACAGTAATAGGAAACCAATGCCTTGTTGCAGACATGAATTAGTAATGTTGGAATGGAAACAAATGCCTTCTGTTTCAGAATGTATATCCGTGTTGAGATGCTCCAAGCCATACGACCTTAAATTGTTGCATTTTTCCCTAGTGTCAATTCCTGCCTCTCCCTTTCTTCAAACAGTGTTCAGGCTACTGAAAGTTCATATATTACATGCATATAATTTATAAAATTTTGATAACAATATCTCAATCAAATGCTATGAAAATAATGTGGTGATATAGGTCTTTGTGTCTCAATTGGACGTTTAGTTCAAATGATCTATACATTTATTTTTATAAATATTAGTTTCTATGTTCATACTAAGAGTACATAAAAAAATTAAGTAGTTGTTGAAATATGTGTCTAGGTGCAATTGAAAGCCTACATCACAAAGTTATTTCTGTTCTGTGGCATTGGATATTGTTATCGGAAGTTTATGAAATAAATAAATAAATACAATTCTCAAAGTTGCACTGGTTTGAACGGGTTTCCAGAAAAGAAAAAAATGAAATCCAAACTAAAGTGACAGATTTTGACGAACATCTGGAAAAATTAACTCTTCAGGCTTGTAGGGTTGGCATTACAATTATGTTCTCTTTTTCACTAAGTTCTTTCCACACTTCATGCCTGCCATATAATTTTGCTGTTGAAGATCCAAATTCAAACTTCCAGTCATAGTTTTCATATTATGTTGTCCTGACCTGAAAACATTCTCTGAACTACTTTCCAGTTCTCTCCCCAAAACAGGTTTCGGTTATGGAGCATGTTTTGCCACTGTGGATAGCTTCATGGGGCAAACCTGCGGCTAGATTTTTGCACCAGCGGGTACACTTAGGTATCCGGATTTCTTCATTCAAATGTCATGAGATGTGAGTTTTCATCTTTTATCATATTAATCTGATGCCATGCCTCTAGGAGTCTTAGCGTGGTCACTGGTGCTTTGCAGTTATCTTCTAATACTGATTCCTAAGCATAGACTGCAGTGTACATAGGAGAGGAAATTTTGTTATTAATATTATTTGTACCAAGGTTTTACTGCCTATTTGAAGGTAATTTGTGGCAAATAAAAATGGTAAACTATTCCGGCAATCAGGGGTAATTAGATCCACTAACAATTCCTGTTGTTCTACAGTACCCAAATAAGACTGTTGCACCTACATGGTACAACATCCAATGAATAGCAGCACCTCATTGGGTTGAGATATCTCCATCCGATGAGGTGAGGCTATCTTGGGATCCTGGCTCCTCATTGAAAGTTGCATTGCGTTGAGTGTGTGACTGTCCTTCCTAAGTTTCTTTCAGTATTCAATTTATACTGCTATATTATATTTACAGAAATTGATTAAACTTTTTTAAACTTACCTCTTGCTTTCTGTTCGCTATTTGAAACATTTGCGTTTAACATGGCCTGAATAGTTGAAGGGCTTTATTTGTTGTTTCACTTAAGTTTAGTATGAAACAGCATATGGGATTAATGTTATCCTGGTTTTCTCTCTTCATGCAAGCAGGTCAGACTTGTCTAACTTGGCTGGTTCTTACTACAATAAAGGTTGGTTACTACTCATCCACGGTCTTTTGTTTTGTGGGGTGAGGGTGGGAGGCATAAAGAACAATGTCTTATTCTTTTCTTTTGTCTTTCTAGCAAAGTATTTATTACTAGAGAAAGTGGGAATTGTCAGCATCATTATGCACAAAGACTCAACAGCAACAGACATCCTACAGGCTTTCATGCATGCTCTTGTCATGGCAGAACTTGTTGAAAAAGAGAGATCGGTGCATTTGGCGAGCCAATTATGGATGGCTAAAAACTATGAAAGCTTCGTTCTGAAGGTAGTTCAGTTTATACCCTTTCAGTTTGCTGTTGGACACTGTGGTACCTGGTCATTGCCATAATACATATAAGATGTTTAAGATTTCTGTTTAAAAGGTTGGAACATCCAAACTCTATCTATGGTTGCAATGGCTCTCTGTGACTTCTGTAGACATGTAAGAAGCATAGTCATGGTACCTGGAGCTTTAAACATATTCATGGTTACTGCCGTAGTAGAATAATATTGCCACTTATGAGGAAGATATTCTTGGAGGGGTAAAATTCATATGAGAAACTGAGAAGTAAACTAGGAAAATGAAATTTGTAGGTGGCAGCCAGTTTGTCATGCGAATGGTGCAGCTGGACATGAGACAAGTATGTGCACAAAATATGAGCACTTTCTATTTTGCAACTTATTGTTATGGATCCCAACATTTGTCAGTGGTTGTATAGATCACTTGTAGTTTGTCTTTTTTTTTTTTTTTGGGGGGGGGTGGGGGGGGGGCGCAGAGCTCAACCTATGTTTGTTGGTAAATACTAGCACGACGAAGATGAGTATATTAAAGGAACCATGCTGTGGTTGCATTTTGTTGGATGCACTGAAGAAAAAAAAAATGGAAAAGAAAGGAAAGGAAAGGAAATTGAAAGAAAAAGAAAAGGTGGGATCTTTTAGGGGGAATGTGGTTGTTGAAGATGGCATGTGGAGATGGACATGCATGTGGATGCGGATACCATTGCTGCAAAACAAAATGGAACATACCAAAATGTTGGGTGTTTTTGCATTTGGTTGGATCTGCCGTTGGTTTGATTGTTGGAAAAGGAACAGAAAATGATACTGAAAACCAATCGTTGTTTACTCTAGGTGCTTCAGACATTAAAAGCAAAACCAAATGGCACAAAACATCATTTACCCTAGATGGCCCCCTCCCGCAAAAAATCAGCCTTACTAAAAACATTTTACTTGGAAGAACTTGGTTTAATTGATCAACATACGATTATGGCATTGTTTTGTTTTTACTTGCTGATATTTATACCCTGGCCAAGATTAAACTTTAGCTCTCTCAGTCCTTTCATGTTGATAAAAGCTGAATTTGCTTATAATTGCTCATTCATATTATGTCTGGATGAATTCTGTAATCTGATATTTATATTCCTCCTCATATTGCAGCTGAGGTCATTTGGCTGGCAAACAGAACGCCTTTTGTCGCCCTCTGTTGTTTGGAAAGCAAATTGGTTAACCAAATCTTCTGATGGGAAAATTGATTAGGGAACTTTGAGCATCTGAATCTGCGCCTGGGAGCTATGATCATATTGGAAAACAAGCTATTTTGGAGTTATGGTCCAGGCTCATCCAAGATAATCAACGTGTTTTTGGGGGAGGCAAAATCATTATTAGATGCATCATTATTATTGATCAGTGTTCACTCTAACGATTAGCAGCTCAGGTTGAATCTGGCATTGATGGAACGAACCCCTATGGAATTGAAGAAACAGATGTTGTACTCGATTTTCTAATTTCATTGTGTACCATATGCATTTACAAGCCTTTTCTTTATGAGTTTTCTTCATTTTGATTGATAGATGATATTCCTCTTCTTAATAAATTGATGTCCCAGATGCTGAAACTTGGAGGAGATTCATGAAATCAGCATAAATATGAGCTGGAAAATCTAAAATAAAATAAAAAATATTGTCTCTCCATCTAGATATACATAGGAAAATTCTAGACAAAAGAGTTTTGACTACCCCCACATCTCCACTTCAAGGGGAATCAAATTCCCATACTTTCTTTTCCATAAGATAGGAAGAAAACAAACAAACAAACAAATAAAAACCCTAGTGGAGTTGTGCCAACACGAAGAAATTCCCCCACATCCCACCTTATGACTACCATAATAATAACCCTACTAATAAAATATAATCATACACCTTCAAGCTTTTTAGGCCCTTCCCCACATCAAGCCTGAAAGCAGAAGGGTTAGGGAGAAAGACACGAACAAGGTAGAGCTACTTTGAACTAGTGCCACACCGGCACTGCCATCTGTGTTGGTGAAGCCACTTCCAGTTGGTCCGAGACCAAATCCTGGAGATCCGGTAGTTGTGCCCGGGATCATAGTCGAGGGAGTTCCTCCTGTTGGAGTGGTGCTTCCAGTAGGGGTGCCAGTTCCCACGGTTGGAGTTCCTCCTGTGGTCGGGGTGGTAGACGGGGTTGTGCTTGTTCCGGCATTGCTATACAAATTAGAGAAGAATCAATACTTTCATAAAGAATCACACATAATAGTAATATTATGCAGTGTGGGAAAACCGTGACAAGCCTTGAGCAGGAAAAAGTTGATTCTGTTTCACCTTTGACCACTCAAAAATTTTCTGTTTTGGTTGAATTTTTTGTAATTAATAAGAAGACACTTGCCAAACACCAATAGAGCATTAAAAATAATTTTGAAACATAGATGTATGCATCCACATCAAGACAGCTTACATATATTTGGTGATTTGGTACCATATTAACTGAAAGTGACATTAGAATGAAATTGAATCTACCATCCTTAATTATAAATTCCATCTTTTTTACTTTTTAAGTTAACAAATGAGTGACAAAATTCATACTCCGCATTAACCATCTCAGTACCAATAATGGCAACTAACTTTCAGGAAATTGCAGAATCCTAAGAAATCTCAGAAAGAAAATTTATCCATTTCTTGCCAATTTCAGGAAACATAATCATCCATATGGCAAATTATTCATCACCCTATAATAACTGCATATATCTATATAGAAATTGGAAGATCTAGATCTATTAAGAACATCATCTTTAAGAGGTAAAAGAACAAACCTGGGGCTAGATGGATACACACATGAAGAAGATTGATCTGTAAATAATCAGAACAAAAAAGAAATAAGCAAAAGGGTACAAAATTAAGCTTAAATTAAGATGAAAAAAAAGTCTGCTTTTGGAAGGATTGTTGAGCGACTTACATGGGGCATTTTGAGTTACAGTAGCAGTGTTCAAGAAATTACAGCTCTGAGGATTTTGTCCCTTCCTTTGATAATAGCTGTTCACAGCATAGTTGCAGTGATCTTTAACAGTATTTGGTTGATAACAGGGTCCATTTTGCAAGATTGGATTACAATCTGCACCAGCTCCACAGGCATAATCTATGTTCTTCTGATAAACATCATTACTCAATCCATCATTGCAAACGCAATAAGAGGCATCTGCATCAAATTTGGTGGAGTGAGTGGGTGGGTGGGGAAAACAGATACCAAACATGTTAGCTCAAACCCAAAATTTTAAAAGTAGAAAAAAAAGTACAATTTAAAAAAAAAATATTGAAGAAGAAGTCGAAAACATCAAGAAGCTCTTGAATTAGCATCAGGAGACAGAGGGTGCTGTTGGTAACTCAAATCAAAGTAGAAACAATTTACTTTCAAGTTACTGGAACATATACAGAAATAAAACAGCTAGAAAGTGTAATAAAAAGTAAAAATCACTAATCTTAAACGGAAAGATCAGACTTCAGCAAATCTTTAGCAGCAGAGAAGAAAAATGATGTTTTTTCCTTCATTGAAAAAAAAAAGAAAGAAAGAGAGAGAAATGGAAATCCAGATATGTAACTAAAAAAAGAAAAAAACTCTTTTTAGAATTATAAAAAAAAAAAAAAGGTAGCAGAAAAGATAAGAACACTAGGAAGGAAGAAGACACTCACCTGAATGGCCAGTGATTGCCAAGAGAAACACTAACGATAACACAAAAACAGCCATGATTGTTTCAAGATTCTGGAGAAATTATGAGTGAGCTTTTAAGATTTCTAGAGAGCAAGAAACTCAAAAAGTTAGAGAGAGAAATGAGATAATATAGGAATTTTTAGAGAGAGAGGAGGGAGATTTCTAGACCGGGAGAAGAGAGCAGCGACGGGGAATTGAGCAGTGTGTGTACCCACTGGCTTTTTATATATAAAAAAATGCAGCATTTGGACAACATTATTATTTATGTGCATATAAATAAAAGTGTCTTTAGAGAATTGTGAATTTATTAAAGGTTGTACACTGTACATGTGTGTGTCTCTGTGTGGGTGTATCTTTTCAAACGGTCATAAACCCATCTCCATGGTTAAATCTTAACCCTTCTTGGTTAACTTTTTAACTCCACCCATTTTTCCTTTTCTTGGATTTTACTTTGGAAAATAAGTATTTTCTTGGTCAGGCTCGAGTGCCATCGTTTACCCAAATACAAATTGCTCGTCATGATGCATTGCAGTGAATTATAAAACAAGGGAGAGGGAAATGATGTAATAAGTACTTTAGTCAAGTCAATACGATTTTCTAAATATGCACATACCTGGTCAGAAAATAATAGAAAAGAACAAAATCTCTTATTTTTAGAAATGTGATAGAAGCAAACAATGTTGTGTTGATCATACTTAGCTTAACCAAATTGCTATAAAAGTAATAACTTTGCGAAGAGTATCATGCATGTTTAGATCAATCAAATTGCTATAACAAAAGTAATTAAAAAAAAAGAAAAAAAAAAAGGAAAAACTTACTTCTTGAGTAGAGATTATCTCTACTTGTCAGGATGTGCTTTCTGGGTTAGGAGATGCTTGTATTTCAGTACCGGCTGGAGGTTCAATTGTTCATATCATTCCGGTTACCACACCTCTTGAGGCATAGGTCTCTAGTACAACCCATGCTAGTGCGTCAGTTGGTCCGGATAATCATGCTAAGTCAGGTATCACTACTACTTCATCACTGCTTACTCTTCTAGTAGATACATCTACTTCTACTTTAGTGGCGGCGAGTTCTCTATTTCCTTCTCAAATTGTTGATCCATTCATTGATAATCCGGGAAAGGAAGCACAAAATGAGGAGAATGTTGAGATTAGGACCAATTAGGAGTCACCCCATCCTCATGTGGACAACGTGCAAGTAATTATTGAGACAGAATTGGACGGGATTGGACTTGGAGGCTAGAGTACAAACGAAACCCAAGTGAGAGAGCTCCGGTCCTTGGTGATCCCACTATTAGTGACTTTAAGCATTCTATTGTGAAGCAAAGGAGGCGGAAGAAAGCAGGCGGAAGAAGAAGGTTAATCGATACTCTCATTGATCATCTTTATGTTAGATCCCTAGTTGTTGGCAATGAATGCTCCTTTTTTACCATTGGCTGGAGGCTCCTTAGTTGTAATTTCCTTTTCTATGTTATGAATAAAATAAGCCACTCTTGTGGCTTTAATTAAAATTAAAAAAAAAAAAATAGAGTAGAGATTATCTCTCATCTCATAATCCCATTGTCAAGTAAAGAAAACTTTTTTGAAACATATTTTTGAAGAAAACTTGTTTAACAGGTGATGTAATAAATCGTATGATTTATTTACTACCCAAAAAAAAATTCTAAACTGCACGTTTAATATACAAGATTATCAGAGAGAAAAATAAACAAAATATTTCAACGAGATTACACAGTTTTTCTGCCCGTGAGATAGATTTTCATTTCGAAAATTTTAAATTCAAACGTCACCTAACTTGGAACAAGAAATTTAACTAGCGGTCAATGTTGCATGAAAGGGTCTCCACCATGGACTTGTTTGTTGTACATTTTATTTTCTGGTGAAGTGTCACTTTAACATGGCACTATTCTTTCTTTTCTGATTCATCTCATCATCAATATAAAGTCACTTATCCAGCATCTGATTCTTCCTCTAGGCTACAACTCACCTCTTTGGGGATTATAACTCATGAAATACCATTTCTATTTCCTTTTTCCTTAAAAAAAAAAAAGAAAAAGAAAAAGAAAAAAATGATTAGTTAGGAGGATTCAAAGACATTCTATTCCGTGTTAAAGTTTGTGTTCGTTGTCAAATATGGATCAATAGTATTTTTAGAAATTTTAAGACGAGTATGTCGTATAATGTTCTTGAGTTTTTTGATATTTTTAACTGTCGAGATTCTGTTATCAATTTCTAAATATATATAAAACTCCCGAAGATGATAATACCATCCGTCCACTAAACCCAATTTGTGAATTTTGGATTATAATTAGATCATTGAATTATGTATAGACATAGTTGTGAAATTTCGATAGATTTATGTAGTAAGTATATAACATTTATTTGAAGATTTGAAGATGTGATAAAAGAACTTTGGCTATATTTTATATTTTTTCCTTTTTAATATTATTATGATATTCTATTTTATGTTTTATTTGTGGGGCAATGAAAAAGTGCACTTCTAATTATCTTAATATATATTTTTTCTTGAGTAAATTGTGATATCTACGAAATGGGGTACTTTTCGTAGAAGATGAGCCATTTTGATGGACCTTGCACCGACCACGTGTTATCAAACTGATTTCGGTGCACATAAAATGGTTGTGTTATTAGGTCAAATAATAATAAATAAAAATAACAAAATTCTTTCTTTTTTTTTTTTTGAAAGAAAAAAATAGATTCATTGCATATCTAAATAAAAATTAAAATTGAACTAAGAGGTTCGAGGAGGTGGCTTTCAAGCATATCTCTCGAAGGAATAACCGAGTGGTGCACCTAATTGCTAAGTTCTCTTTTGATTCCTATGTTAACGATATTTGGACGCGTGATGTCCCATCCTTCATTCTTAATGCCGTAAACAAGGATTGATTCATTTTATTTTATAAATGAAGTTAGTTCCCCCCCACCCCCCCAAAAAAAGGAAAAAGAGGGGGAAAAAAAGCAAAACCAAATCGACATACAATCCAACTAAGTTTGTGAAATAGAAGATGACAGTGGAATTCTTAATTTCTTTTCATAAAATGAAATGAGATCTGATTAATTATCTCAACTTTTTTATAATCAACAAAAGATGTAAATTATGTTAAAAAAATTAAAAAAAAAAAAGAAGTTACTTGATAGCTTTCGAACAAATAATGGAAGGTAATTAACCCAGAAAATGGGAATGATATATAAAGATTAATATCATTTTGTAAGCATATTGACGGCTATATACATTGTAATGTATTTATCAGACCGGCCACAGCAGGGGTGGATCCAGGGGAGGTCTTCCGTGGTCCATGGCTAGAGTAAATTGGGCAAAACCTCTAAAGAAAAAAAAATTATATGTTTTTATATGTTTGGACTATGGGAAAAAATAGTTTGGCTAAGGGTAAACCGGTATCCTGGCTATGCCAGCGGGCCGCGGCTTTAATAACAACAAAACATACAAAATACTCATTATTTATTCAGCAATATCATACAATGAGGGTGATTTGTTTGACCTTTTCTGATCAAGAGATTATACCAACTAAATAATAACTCGACACAATGTTATCAAATCAAGTTTAATTTCATTGACCTTGGACCTTCTTGCACAGACTATAGGATTATAGATTGTGTGAGTTACACTAATTGTGCATGATTTTATGTATAATAAAAACCTTAAATTGAGAGTGATTTTTATAGAGTCAAATCGGGTTTTTGTATAGAGTCCCAAAACCAAGAAAAAACAACCACGTGTCATGTATTGAGTGCCAAAGTTCTCCCCCAATTAAAAAGATATTTTTTGGCTAAATTTAGCAAGTAGTTTCGTAGTAGACTATGAAATAAAACTTAGTTAAAAATATATATTTGAAAAAGTGACAACTAAAAAGTTTAGATACTCAGGTGGTGGAATGTAGTAGTACGTATTAACTCAAAAAAATAGAAAAATGTTAAGCTTTTGCAAAAACGATTAGAGACATCTCTATCTCTAGTGATTATTAGGAAGCTTAAAAAGGTTGTAAAGAGGGAAAGACACATTTTGTATTTACAGAAGTATGTTTAATCAAGAAAGTTCCTCAACGCCTTTAGGTTTTGATATTCCTTTAGGCATTAGCATATGTACATTGGGACCTACCATTTGTTCATACAGCTAACTCCCATCTCTTTAATCATCAATCATAATTCAGTTTGTGACTATTAGTTATTGCAAAAATCCAAGGAGAAATCCTTTCCCAAAAGAAAGGGAAAAAAACAATGAAAAAATCCAAGGAGAAATGTAATCTTGCTTTGGCCAATAACAAAAAAAAAAAAGGGGTTTTCTTCTTGACATTCATTCCTTATCTTATAGGCCATTAACCTTGATTCATTATCTGTGTTAGGCTGAGTGGTCTCTTGGAGAAAGTATCATATTAAATTTTTAAAGAAACGACAAAAATAAAAATTCAAGAGGAATAATATAGAAACTACCTCTCACTCTGTAACGGAGCTAGACAGCCTATATGAATCAATGAGTGAGAATGTGGGGTCCCTCAGACTCTGTAACGGAGCTAGACAGCCTATATGAATAAATGAGTGAGAATGTGGGGTCCCTCAATAACAATGAGGTCATGTAATTAGCCCATGTAAACTGTAACAAAGTCACAAACAATCTTCATATATTATTTTCAACAAATTCCAGCATAAAATGAATCTGGTCTTTAAATAAATGCAGCTGAGTGCCATTCGTTGGCATAGATCCTACACGACGCTCTTCCGATCTCCAGTTTCAAGTTCTCATGATTTTCTCCATCAACAACAAATTGACAGGCCACTCTAAATATTACTAATGTTTAATTTGTGATTTTACACTTTAGCCAATCGAACTAAAAGATAAACTAAAGTATGACAAATCTTGAATTTCAACCTAATGAATATTATTTGACATAAAATTTGCTAAAAGTTTAGCAACTAACAATGAGAGTCTTGATTAATGTCTTTACACAGAATGGCAAAGAATAAAGAAGAAATATGAAAATTCCAATCTTGATTCATCATAGAACCTATATGGAAATGATTACATTTATGATTTGGTCATTTGGACTGTCAAATGCTTATTGCTTATTCGCATTATTATCGCATTCAACATGCGCTAAACATTATGATATCTAGGGTACAACCATTCAGAGTTTTCACATCCCTAGCAAGCATGTTAGCATGGCTGTTGACATAATATTACCACATTATTACATCGATTGATAGGCCAGAACTCACATGTCAAAAACATATCGACATAGTCACGTTGACGATGGGCAAAGTAAGGCTTGTGCAACCAACAATATAGAATTCATCGTCTGCAAGTCACATATCTAGTACAGTCCTGAAAATAAAGTTAAAAATATCTAAAACTATATGTACAAATTGTCTTGCCATAACTTTAGCAGCAAAAAAATGGTGGAAAATCATTCGGAGCTCGGTAGGAATGTTCAAGCACCATGGCACCAAACAGTGATATATATGGCATAATATGAGCACATCAGCACACCCTTCTCCAATCACTCCAGTGGTTAGTATTATGCCACATCATATGTCTAGTACTGTAACGTCACTAGACGTCTAGTGCTTGAACATTTTGATGGGGTTCAGGCCATCACGGTAATAATGTGCAAGATGGCCTTGTACAAAAACTACAGGTCCAACAGGTATGCCTCACCTTCACACCTCTACTATATAGTAACCAAGTTTGTACAAGCTTCTCTTATTGTAGGATGGAAATCATCTTGCTATGAGAAGAGTATGACAGCTAAACAATTGGGTGACATGAGGCTCCGATTGGCCAGCCGTGCAAAATGCAGGCCTGAATGGTGGTGAGTCGACCTTTAACATGATTAGTCATCAAGTTTGTATAAGCTCATCTTTTTGCTCAAAGGATCTGTTTCTCCTCTGCTCTCTAGTGGCCATTCTCTCTCCATACCTTGCAAATATATCTGCTAAATCAAAATATCCAACCTCCCTCAATTTCTCAGCCATCACACCAAACATATTTGCACCTTCTTCATTTGAAAAATAATGCAGAAACTTATTGTAATCAAATCTTGGCACCTCAAGTCCCCTATCCATAATTCTCTCAACATATTTTGTTGCTTCCAACGACTTCCCTGCCTTAACCAAACCTCCAACAAAAATGGTGTCAAAATTAACCAGAGGATCCTCTCCTTTCCTCCCTCTCCTCCCCAAGTGGCCCTGCAATAACATTATATATGTATGCATAATTGGCTCACACCCCCGTGTTATCATCTCCCTAAACACTTGTGTTGCTTCACCAGCCCTTTTCAACTTTAATAGCCCCTTGATCATCCCATGATACACATTTAAATCAGGCTTTTCAATCCCCTCTACCAGAGCATAGGCCTCCCTAACTCTTCCTTTGGCCATTAGCCCATATATTATCGAACCTAATGTTTCGCTATTGGCTTTGATACCTCTCATTTGCATTTCCTCAAACACTTCATGAGCCTCCCCAAGTTTACCTTTCTTACACAACCAACTGGTCACAACCCTATATGTAGATAGCCCTAAATCCTCCGCCCTCTCCACTCTCATTGATTGAAAAAGCTTCAACCCCTCATCGATCCTATTATTCTTGAAAAGGGTTTCCAAAATCATGTCCACGGCATTGATATCCGGTTGGAGCCCTTCATCCACCATCAAATTCCACAACTTTGTGGCCTCAATCAAGTCACCTACATCACAAAAGCCATGTATCAACCACCTATAAGTCTCCCCATCCGGTTTAATACTATCTTTTAACTTCACAACTACATGCTTAGCCTCCACAACAAGCTTATTTTTACACAAAGACTCCACTACCCTGTTCAAAATCCCAACTTCATAATCATACCCAAACCCGTTTATCAAATGGAAAAACTCAACACATTTCTTCAACTCTCTAGCAGCAGCCAGTGTTTTCGATGCAATAATATACGTCTTAATGATCTCCAAATGAAGCTTTCCAATTTCTTGACACAATTCCCAGAAGAGCTCAATGTTTCTTGACTTTCCTACAACATCAAGTATCTTGTTGAAGGTGGTAGAGGTATGAGTAAAATGGGGTTGGGCTACAGAATACAAGTGAAATCTGTAAACGGGTCGCCATGAATACGGAAAATTACTGCAGACTTGGAGGAAAAACTCGTGGGTGAGAGTGAAGGGGGTTTTCGTGAGGCTGTTGTGGAGTTTCAAATCGGGAGAGTTCTGCTGTTGGTAGAGAATTGTGCAGACTCTGAGAAGTTGGAGCTGGTCTATAGGCGTTATAGGGTTGGGAAGGCGCGGACGACTGGTGGTCGAGGCCGTACCATCGCCTCCAACTGTGGCGACAGTAAAAGTTTGACGGCGGATGTGGCTGTGGAGAGGCAACAAGTCTATGGGAAATTTGGTGATTTTCTTTGTTCGGAGCATCTCTCCTGTCAAAATTCTGCCTTTGCTAAATTGGTGTATACACTACTTTGCCTCAAATTACCTGCTCAAAAGTCAAGTGATTGGGAATTCTAATTTTTTTTTTTTTTTATGAAGCCAAATATAATTAAGTCAGAAAACTAAAAATAATTTCATATATATAGCGACATGTAATTGTAATTAGGCCTTCTTAATCTCTTATCTAACTCTATTTGACTACTGTGTTATCCATCCTCCATTTCATTGACAAACAAAATAATTTGTAATTCAACTTGTTAGACACTCAGACGTGACAGTCAAAATTGCAACTGTTTTATTCTATTCTATTGATGCTTGACGTTAGCTTCAGGGTAATGGCTTCCACTTAAAACCCATGTTATAATAAACACTTACAAGCCATACAAACAATTACAAGCCATACAAATTACTCGAACATCTAGAAACGTTAGCTAGCTTAAACTACGTACTCGTATGCATCTACCTAAACATATATCTTTACTAGTAAAAACATGGGATGTAACGTAGTGATTAATGGATTAACAAAGTAGCTAATAATTTGAATGTGACGTGCCGGTGTGTTTTATATATATAAGAAAATATTTGTTCAAGGTGCAAAATCTTTAGCAATTAGGAAACCAAACTAAAAACACAATGCAGATAAACATCAATCAATAAAAGAAAAAATTAATGGCAAACTGCCACGAGACATTGTTGCTCCTGAGTTTATCAGAAACTGGAAATGTAAGCCCCTCTTGAGGAAGATTGTTTCGGGTAACAGTTGTTAATACATATTACTTAATGAAGTGTTTGTTCCTGATGATCTTCTCAATCAGTGCTGCAAAACAAACATGATTTAAATGCCTTAGTCACTAGAGAAGTTTGTTTAACCGGGACGATACGGAAATCATGTCCAGCCAAGCTTTAGAGGAATTCATTGGTACCAAACATCGTTGGACGTTAGAATAAAGGTATCTCTTAACAAAACAACTTGAAAGTAATTTCTTTAAGAAAGATTCTAACCTCAGATTGTGCTGTTTTAGGCTCCTCAGTCTCTGGTTTTGCAGTTTCCTCACCTGTAGAGAATAAAAGGCATAATATGAGAGTCTTCTAAACAATTATCCGGTGATTTTAGGCTGGAATCTAGAATCTGTCTGGAAACTTATGTAAGACTAAATTCTTGTTTACCTCCATCTTCAGGCAAATCAGATGTCCAGAGAGTGAGGTTGTCTCTTAACAGCTGCATAATTAAGGTACTGTCCTTGTAAGATTCTTCACTCAAAGTATCCAACTCGGCAATTGCCTCGTCAAAAGCTTGTTTAGCCAAATGACAAGCCCTGTCAAGTTCAGATATCAATCCCCACAGTTCAAACACACAGATAACTTTGAAAGATTTCAAGAGGAAACATGAATGAATCAATTATGACAAAACTCTTGAATTACCGCTCTGGGGAGTTCATGATCTCGTAGTAGAACACAGAAAAGTTCAAAGCCAGACCGAGGCGGATAGGGTGTGTTGAAGGGAGATCTGTACTTGCAACAGATGATGCAGACTAGAGAAAATGGCGACAAAACAATACATAAGAAACATACAAAATACACACAAGTTATTCATTTCTTTTCACCTTTGTAATCTTGTCTGGCATCGTCCAGTTTGTGTTTCTGAACATATAATACGCCAAGAGAAAACGATTTACCTCATAGCCCTTGAGTGATAGTTCAGCTGCCTCTTTTCTGTCCTGATCAGTCTTAAACTCAGCAAGGTAGCGAAAATAGTCGCCTTTCCTAAGAAAAACCCACATTCAACCAGCTTGAATAGAAGCAACCAAGTAAAGGAATTTGGAAAATGATGAAATGTAGACAGCAAAAGAAAGCAACAAAATGAACTTTCTCCCAATAAATTTGGAGCAGATACTGTATGATTCAAGCATAGCAGGAAATGGGGAAATTATTAATGACTTGATCAATTCAAAAGTATTTATTTATCCCATTCAAGTTCTTCAAGAGGTCAGGCAATGAGAAAAATATGATGCATAAAATCTTGAAACAAAATGGACTCACATCTTGTAATAAAAAACAGTGGCTTCGCCTGAACCAGACGAGGGAATGAGATGCTCGTCGATGATTGACAGAATATCGTAGCAAATCTTGGATAACTCTTCCTCTACCTTTTGGCGGTAACCCTTAATCAGCTTAACATTACTCTCATTTCCTTTCGACTCTTCCTTCTGCTCAATGGAAGACATAATACGCCAAGAAGCTCTACGGGCACCAATCACATTCTTGTACCCAACGGAGAGCAGGTTCCTCTCCTCCACTGACAGCTGAACGTCTAGTTTCGCTACCATTTTCATACTTTCGACCATTTCTGAAACAAAACTAAAATATGGTGTAAGTACTCAGAAGTAACATCTTCTGACAGCACTTTCTGCATTTCCCCAGTCTGAACTGAATGCTGAAAGCCACAACATTTCAAGCTCAATTGCACAATTGAAGGATGAATGAGCTCAAAACTTTCACATCGGCCTTTTCTCAAATACGTTGGTCAAAGCTTATAATTACCACATTGTAAGCAAAATGGAGCAATTCATAAGTTCAATATCAACCTTGAAGAGATTATATCAAATATCAAGAGCTCAAATAATTGATCAACAACCAAAAATTTCATAATTACAATTCCTCTGGGGGCAATTAAATTTGCAAGTACATTTGAAAGATCGAATCTTTCTTCATATTTTCATGGTCTTTCCTTTAGAAGGAATGAAAAGGTACTTAATACACCAAAAAATATCTTGAAACAGAGGAAAGATATTAGCTCTTCTGCAAAACAAAATTCATATGCATTTGTTCTTTGTAGCTACAAGAACAGTGACTTTTTGAAAAGTGATTTTGCGGAAAAACTTGCAGGGAGAAGTAGAGAGACATGTTAAAAAAAAAAAAAAAAACAGAAAGATTTTTTTATCTTTTTTTTAAAGAATATGTGTGATCCGTATTGAAATTTAACTTGTTGATTAGCTTTTTGTAGATAAAAAGCCAGATAGTACAAGCTCAGACCAATTATTATATTAAAGCATTTCTTCCATACGTTTAAATGCTCATTTAAACACAATAATAAGTTCTTCATACACACACAGATCAATGCCAGAAGAAATGCTAAGAAAACGCGTATATTTATTTAAGTCTTTGTCTTCAACACGTTCTGCCACAGATCCTTTTCATTTCTTGATCAAAGGCCAAAGTATGAGTACATATCACATCAATGCTATGCAAATAATGTGTACTAGTACAAGAAAACACATACCATCGTAACGCTCAGCTTGTTCAGCAAGCTTCGCCATGTAGACATGATTCTCTCTCTCTTTTTCGGTAGACATTTTTCGATCTGGAAACTGAAATCAAAACGAATACAGAGAGAGTTTATATCAGAAGTTTCTCTGTTTGGAGAATGAGGGAGTGATTGTTATATGCGGAGGATGAGATCTGGACAGTTCTGTAAGAAGCGCGAAAATGTTGGAAATGGAACTTACAAAAGACACACGTATGCGTTTTTTAGTTCTGAGTTTGTTGCATTCCATCCTTTTCTGTCGGAGAATTCATTCAAAAAATAAGTAAAATAATAAAAAGAAAAGATGAGAACATTTTTCATCCCTGAGTAGAAAAGAGAACATTTTTCTAGTTAGGGATGAAATTCATATAATTAACCTTTTTATTATGGGGAATGTCTTCTTATTCACAATACTTAAACGCGCGAGCTGATGACAGTTATGCACTACAAGTCTAACCTCATAATCCCTTTTTCTTTCAAAAGAATTCATAACACGTTAAGTTGAGTTAAGGTTCTTTACTTTGCATAAAAAACTATGCTCCACCGCTTGTGGGGCCCTCGTTACCTTTGACTTTCATTTCAGCATAAGTACTTCCCAAGCAGGGTACTTAACGCGTCATATCTAGTATATCCATCGTTTTTTGCTTGGACAATCGAAGGAACTAATCCCATTCGCTTCTCTAGCTTTCTTCTCATGGGTTCAGGATCGGCTTAGCCGAGTACTTCTACTGTAGGTGTTCTTTTCGATCCTCATATCATATTCTTCTATCATTCTTTAGTTTATTCTATAATGCATTTTACCACTCCACCGATCTCTCAAAACTCATACCATACGCAAGCTTGGTAGTTTTAGACTTTTAGTAGTGGTAATAATCTTAGGTTTTTGATTTAAATGTCGAAAATTGGAAGTATTTCAATAGAGAAATTAAAAAGTAGGCACGTATAAATAGTATCTAAAAATGATCTCCCATCACATGTCTAGCGGGATTCGCCAGACGCACATGCAGCAAGACATCATTGGACAACTCACATGTAGGTTGTCTAATGATTTTTCGCCTGTGTGCATCTAGGGAGATAATTCTGCCAAATGTATAGTGGGTGATCAAAACTATAAAATAAATGCAAAGATAAATTATTCCACTAACTATGGGTGGCTCTGAAGATGTACATGTGATGCGATCACATCAGGCCTCATGATTCAATGGGCTTCAAAATTTATTTATTTATTTATTTATTTTGTTATGAATGTGACTTTAGAAATATTTTTAAAAAAAATTAGGAAGTGATTTGTTAAAAGTTGGTGTTGTTGAAACACTAATTTTTTGAAAAGTTTAATGAAAATTATTGGGTTAAAAATTAGAATGCATTTTATTATTTAAAAAAAAATTAAGGAAGGCCTACCT
Source organism: Nyctanthes arbor-tristis (assembly GCA_963692815.1). Lineage (NCBI taxonomy): Eukaryota > Viridiplantae > Streptophyta > Magnoliopsida > Lamiales > Oleaceae > Nyctanthes > Nyctanthes arbor-tristis. The sequence goes on along the minus strand of CAVNYN010271724.1, from coordinate 11,732 downwards.
TTATAAAGCCAACAAGTTAATAAGCAAATGGGTCACCATAATAAAAATGATTTTTTTAATGTAAAATACTGTAATTAGAGTATGATTTATTTCTTCTAATATAACTCTTATTTAATTGAAATGGAAGGGACACTATTTCTATTGTCAAATAGGATACCTAAATTCGCACGACCGCATTATGCATATTGCATACCTCATAAATGACAAGTCACAACTCTCAATCAATTTTTATTTTTTTAAGAAAATAAAATACATTTGAAAGTACATACATTTGCATTGCAAGACGAATCACATAAAAGTTTAATCAATTATTGAGGTATATGAGGTGGAATAGGTATTCAAATCACTTAAACAAATACTCGAGTACTTATGTAATCAAATATACTAGTATTTCAAAAAAAAAAAAAATACTAGTATTTCCCTACCCCTACAATCCCCTTTATGATCTCAAAAAAAAAAAAAATACTAGTATTATAAGTATTCAAAAATATACTAGTATAGATCTAATCAATTATTGAGACATGGTTCGAAAAGGAATTATAACACATTATACGTTATAATTCAGGCTTGCAGGACGACGCGAGACATAGTTTGAGACATAGTTTTCATATATTCCATTGTTGTGTTCATTATGAATAGGTGACCATTTCATTCTGCGATGAAATAATGGGAGGAACCATATGTTAATTATTCATAATAAACAAAGTAAGAAAAAGGTCAGAGCATAGAAATGGGTTCTTTTGCAGAGATTAGGCATCAGCATACAAACAAATCCGAAAAATAGGCGTGTACCTATATTTCGACATGATCATATATTCTTTCAATCTTGTAATTTTCAGATTTTGTGTTTATTTATGTTTATAATCCCTTTTCCTTTGGTAACTCCGGCTATACGCTAGATTAATCATTGGTGTCAACGTTAAAAACTTTGTTTCTCTTTATGTTTCTTTCTTATTTGCAAAGTATATGATCAAAATCACTCCTTTATTTAACTTCAGGATAAAGATTTTTTTCCGTTAACTTCATTTTCTTGCAATGGCTTCAATGTCAAACTTGACCCATATTTCAGTCCAAAAATCAACAATTTTTTCCCTGTATAAACCTCAATCAGCTGTATTATCAAGAAGCAATCATTTGAAATTTACACCTCTGTCGGGAAAGATTGAATTTCTTCAAGTAGGAATAACTGGGAAATCCTTGGGAATTTCTGGGTTGAATGAGATATTGAAGAAGAGGGGGTCTATTGAATTTGGTGTTGCAAAAGCCGCAGCTGCTGATGCAGAGGGTCATGAGATTGAAATTTCTATTCTGAACTGATAAAATTGTTCTTCTCCTTTCTGTTTGTGGGATCTTATTGATTCATTGGTTGATTATGTTTTTTTTTTTTTAATAAATTTAACCGAAGCAAGAATTTGCTGGAGTTCGCCCGCCCTTTTGAACTTGTCAACGGCCCTCTTAAGAAGAATAGACGCTGTTCATATAAGACATTTCAGGCTTTACACTGCTTTAACACTTTGTTTTATTAATATGCTTACATTAACAGGTTTTCGCAGCCTTCAAAGAGCTTTGCACAGAGATTTCCAGCTCTAGTTACTGGATTCTTTTTCTTTACATGGTAATGACGAATTCCTTTTTCTCTTTTTCCCGAATTTATTATACTCTTAGCTTAAGCCAGATTTGACGAAAACTAATGAATGAACTGTTTAAAGATTCATGTCGTGACAGACTGATTGTCTGATATATCCCTAAAATTATATTTGAATTAACTGAATTATGGATGCAGGTACTTTCTCAATGTTATATTCAATATACTTAACAAGAAGGTCTACAATTATTTCCCATATCCATGGTAAGTTTTTGTTGTTTGATTTCTTATTCATAGATTTCCCCATCCCAGTTTGACCTTCATTTAATAATATGTTGGAAGATTTCACTTTCGGGTAGTCATGCTTTGAAGTTTGATTTCAACCCTTCTACAACTTTGTCTCAGTTGTGCATCTTCTAGTTGGAGTAGTATACTGTCTTGTTAGCTGGGCTGTCGGCCTACCAAAACGCGCTGTGAGTTTCATCTAATAAACCTTGTAGTATCATTCATCATAACTTCTTAGTTTTTATATAGTATATATTTATTTCTAGTTTACTCGAAGCTTTTGATTTTCCTGAGCAGCCTATTGATAAGGAGCTTTTAGCGCTCCTAACTCCTGTAGCATTTTATCATGCTCTTGGACATGTCACGTCAAATGTCTCGTTCGCAGCTGTTGCTGTTTCTTTCACTCATACCATAAAAGGTAAACAAAAAGGGACTAGTTTTGTAATTTCTATCAATTATTACCTTGACCCCGCAGATATGTTTGGTCCGCAGAACTTGATGATGTGATATACCACATTTTTACTTCTCTTTTCTTTAATATTGTTCAGTCATCTTCAATGCTTGTCCCAAATATATCTTTGGTTGAGCAAAATGCAAAGGTAACCTTTTCCTTTTTCTCTCTTTCAACAGTCCTGGAACCATTCTTCAATGCAGCTGCTTCTCAGTTTGTTTTAGGCCACCAGATACCATTTTCGCTGTGGCTATCGTTGGCTCCTGTTGTGATCGGTGTTTTTCGTCTTTCTCTTGATTCTATTTGTAGGAAAGCTCCCCTTCACCTTATCTGACTTTTCCTCTGAAATTCACAATTCCTGACCTCTGAAATTTTATTAGGTGTGTCAATGGAATCGTTGACTGAACTCTCATTCAATTGAACTGGCTTCATCAGTGCAATGATTTCAAACATTGCATTTACTTACAGAAGTATATATTCAAAGAAAGCAATGGTAATATCCTTTTTCTGTTTCTCCCGCTTTTGCTTTCTCTGCACTATTCCAATTTCATACAAAAAGCTTATCTGTAACAGACGGGAATGGACAGCACAAAACGTGTACGCATACATTTCAATAATAGCTCTTCTGTTCTGCCTTCCACCAGCAGTATTCGTAAGTTTCTTACCTCTAGTTTGTCGAGTGGAGCTTTGGTGATTCGACCCAATTTCTTGAAAGTAAGTGTTTCGTTTTTTTGCCCCCCATTTTTCTCTTTCAGATTGAGGGTCCCCAGCTAATGCAGTATGGATTCAAGGATGCAATTGCTAAAGTTGGTCTGAACAAATTCTTGTCTGATCTATTCTGGATAGGAATGTTCTATCATTTATACAACCAGGTATGCCAGAACAGATCACTCATTAGCTTGTATGTTGGATACATAGAACTAAGATAGTACAATTAACAAGATTTTGTCGCCTTGGCTTGTTTATTACTGTCAAGTCCAACTTGCCAAACATGCTTGAAACACGCATTAATCGCTTCTTTTCCGGCAATAGTTTAACGATTTCTTGTGAAAACTTTTCAGGCAATAGGATCTCCACGCAAACCGGGATTGGTACTGCAATAGCCATTGCTGGAGTTACAATCTATTCCCTTATCAAGGCAAACATGGAGGAGAAAAAACGGGTATGATTTCATGAATCAATTGGACTTTGTTATTTTTTTTTTTTTAAACATAGATTTAACGACTTTTCGCTAATTTCAGAAGGCTGCTAAAATTAATGCATCCTACCTATTTAAACATTGGTTTACGAGCCTGCGTGGATAATTCTTCAGCAACAAGTGTAATGAAGGAGACTACTGAGAAGAAACGGTAATCTGTTTAATCAAGAATGGAACATTTTGCAGAAATGATGCTGCCTCATAGAAGAAGGTCCTTTTAGTGTGTAAAATTCCTAATGGATTCTCATTTGAACCTCTTAAAATTGTCACGATAATTTATCCGATTTGAGTCTGAAAGTTCAACTGATTTTACATATACTAGTTTGTCTGTTGTGTAAAGCCACAAGGGGAAGGCAAGAAGACTTTGGGTTGAAACTGTAAACTTTACGAGCTTCATTTCTTTTTTTTTGATCCGTAAAAGGTTGAACCCCAACCCTGAGGGCCTCCACCGACCCTGCCCTGGACCTTTGGTGGAGGATGTAAATCGCAGGATGTGCCTCCAAAGAGCCAGGGTGGAGAGCAATGGCAAGACCAGGGCTGTTAACCCATTGGTAACTCCCGCTTGCAACAAACTCTTCCGATCTCCACCTTGCGGGGAATCGAACTCTGCACACTACCGCGCTGAGCCCTTACCGCCCTCCCCTTTGCCACTTGGAGATATGCCCTGGGGGCTACGAGCTTCATTTCTTACAATTATGACTTGTGGCAATCACTCGAGAATTACAACTGTTTATACAAGCGAATTTCGATTACAAAAATAATAAATAAATATATGGAGGACCAAAAAAAAAAAAAAGAAGGCAAAAAGGTAAGAATTAAAAGGATGAATTTGCTACTCTCCTGAAGGGAAAAAATCTTGTTTGCTTTCTTGAACTGAGCTGGGATATTTCTGCAGCAAACCTCCTTCTAGTCTACAACTTCCAAAATTTCTGATTTCATTATCCTTGGGTGATTTATCTTTCCATGTTGACATGGAGCCAAATTTAAATTAGCGACCACGTTATGCGTGTTTGGATCCTGCTGTGCATGTACACACATAAATATGATGACGCTTTCAAAGGAGAGAGCAGAGAAAATCACTAGCTTATGATCCAATTCGTTTCTAATTCAAAGACAGGCATTACCAGAGTTCAACGAACTGGATGGCCCGAGGGATGGTCAGAGGTTGTCAGTGGAAAATCATTTTCTCAAAAAGGGCTTTTGACATACTAGTAGCCGCTGGTCACTGCCATTCTGAAGATCAATAACACGGGCTTCCCAGCGAAGCTGGGTAGCAAGCATTCTTGCTCTTTCAATTGGACCAACCTTGTCGGAAATAATAACCCATCCCTGCCAACAGAAAACATTCTCTCAAACACATTCAAGAGCCAAGATTTATCCAAAGCAAGAACAAGGAACCATGCATGGTGAAGGAATAAATCATAATCTGACAAGCAGCATTCCAAGTATGTGTGCATCGGAACATTGGGGCCATACTTAACAAGTTCCATAGAGTGTTACCTCAGGCCGTAGAATGCGATCCATTTCTAATAGTAAATCGATCATGCTGCATCCCTCTGAATCAAGATGAGATAGGAGTCCGTTTGCATAAAGCATATCATATGTCCGAGGATAAGTAGGAAAAGGCTCACACCTGTGTTCATATTAGAATATCAAAATAAGCTTTGAGGGAAAGTTAATAGATTCTATAAGAAACTTGTCAATCAACTCATAATCAGGGGAAAACAGAAAGGAAGAACTACAATTTATGGATGCAAGCCATGGAAGGGGCAAAAGATGAAACGCGTAAGATATTATGCCTAGAATGTAGACTCAAGATGACATATAAACATATAAGAATCAAAGAAATTATTTTGATCAATGAAAAACACAGAAAACACAAAAAAAAAAAAAAAAAAAAAGATGCCTTTCTATTTCAAAACGAAATGTAAGCTGGGGAGATAAATATGCCTGGAATCAATGTTAAGTTCAGAATATAATTCAATATTTGCGTGGATAAAGCTTACAATCTTAGATGTTAAATGGAGTTCACTGGATTTGGATAGTATTTCTATACAGGCCAAGAGTATTTTATTTGCATTGCATGACACTACCAAGCTAACGTTATTTAACAAAAAATAATTTCTTTTTTTCTTTTCCGCTTCTCTAACACACCTAAATCAAATAACTTCATATGTTAAAGAGTGACTTCTCATCTAAATGACTTTTATACTAACTCTTTGTGTAAAAGATGTTCCACAGAAAGTAGCATACGTTTATATCAAATTGAAGATTATGTCGAGACGAGTTGTAAGCTAACAGACCAAAAGTGCTAAAGGGGTTTGTAGCTAAAGGGTTCATCTATGATAAACATGTCTTACCAGTCATGCAACACGCCTGCGAAACCTCGGTCAAGGATGAGAGGAAGTGTTTTATGTTCACTTATGGGCACAACATTCATTACCCACACTGACTTTCTAGCCTCCAGCAATGCGGCATTTAAACCTCCATAATTGGCCCTCATATCCATCACATTCCGAACCATATTATACGGAGGCAGGGGATCTTCGTCACCCGGCCTCTTTGGATGGTCGGAGAAAATCAAGGGTGAAAGCAACGACCAATAATTTCTTAAAGCAGATCTCCAGAAATCCATGTCATCAGAGAAATCTTCAGGATTAACTCCTAATATCAGTTGAATTACTAATGTCAAATTTTTGCAGTGAAACTTCAGCATGTTAATAGAATTTGAACTAAAGAGAAGACACATTAAATGTGCAGGTCTCGTGCTGCATTAAAATATAAATGCTTACCATGGATTTCAAGCTCAGAAGAGCTCAGGGAACCAAAAGATTTCTTCTGAACTGGGATCCACCGCTTGCTACCTGTCCCACTTATACAACCCGGAAGCAGTTGATAATATGCTTGGACATCCTCCCTTTCACAAAGTGGTAAATTTATTTGCTTGCTGATAAAAATCAAAAGCAAGGAGCTTTAGTGAAATATGAGTAAGATTACAATAATGAAGGACAGACCAGGGGTTAGAGAATATGGATGAAGAGTGATAGAGAAAGAGTAAAGGATAAGTTAAGTATGCCACTTGTCTCACCCAGAAGTATAGCATTGAGCATCAGCAGTTTTCTGCCAGATGAAGGTATCTTCTTGCTGGGCCAGTAGATTCCAACAAATTTTTTGGGTGAATTCTTCAAATGGAGAAGACACGCTTCCTTTCTTTGCATCAGTGGAACTCCCTTGCTGCTTGCTTCTAGGTGAGGTTAAAACAAAGTAACCTCCCGGCCTTAGTACTCTGTCGACTTCAATAAGTAATAAGCCATCTGACGAATAACATAGTTGTCAATATAATGCAATGCATCGATCCAGAATTAAATCTCTTCAGTGTCACAAAAACTTGTCCCTTCTCCACTAACCATCATATCTAACCTAAACATAAAATGACCAAAAGAGAAAATTTTGCATATATAGTTAACTTAAGCAGCAAGCGTCTTTCTAATCCTTCCTACTCTATGTTGTATTCTAGCTTAAGCATTTCTAATTGCTATTTCCGTAAGCACAGAGAAATCAACTTAATATATTTGCTTTTTGCATGATATTTCCCAGTGTTATTCTCCCTCCACAAAACTGAAACAAATATGTCTGCAAATAGCATATCAGCAAATTACTCCAAAAGGGAGTGGGAATTACTAAGCCAAACACCCACCTACATTAATGATAAAAAAATGTCACAATACAACAAAGAGAAAATTTATCTGAAAGGTGTCTGAATACAGTGTAAGTGGATGTAAATAGATTTCAGAAAAACAAGATGCTCGTACAGCAGCACCAGGTACATTTTTCATCCATAGACTGTACATATTGTTCAGATACAATTAACAGTAATACACCTAAAAAGCGGTTAACTAAAGGCCTTAGGTTCATGTTTTTCGCTTATAAACAAAAATAATAATAATAATAAAATAAAAATCCAACCAGTTTTTCTCCACATGTTTTGTCGAGTACTATCCACTTCTCTACCATTCATTTCCACTCATTTCTATTCTTTCATGAACAAAAACACCAGTATTTAAGCCTTGCAATTAAGGAATGGTGATTTTACTGGGGAAGAAAAAAATCCTAACAATAATGAGGATCCTACCTTTGTCATCCCAGACAATTCCACACTGAGTGCAGTGAACCATGTCGTATGACAAGGATGGAAAAGGGAGCTGTTTTGACATGAAATTGCCAATGATTGCAGGAAGACCTCTCTCAAGGGCTAGCTGAACTTGGCTACCTGTCGGCTCATATGCTGCCATACAGAGAGCCATCAACTTAAGTGAGAGCAGATGAGCACCAAAGCTACCAAATCCACAGCCAATATCAAGAACATTGTGCACCTGCAGTTCAGTAGAAAATTCTTCACATAGAAGATAATACATATTTGTACTGATCCAGCTGGGAAAAAAAGAGTTCTTTCAAGCTTAAATATCATTAATGCAACCAATAAAAAAATAATTATTTGGCTTAACAAGGTCAGCCAAAACTAAAATAACAAGAAATAAGCTATGCTCTTGGTGGAACTTACGCCAGCTTGGAGAAATTCACTGTCATTTCCCAACCCTATCATTTCAGCAATCTGATGAGAGTAATCCTTAACACCATCAATGATCATTCCATCGTCTGAATGGAAAGAAATTTGATTTTCTTCTAGCAACATTAACCTATAGAATTTGCAACAATAAAAAAAAAAAATGATTATAGAATGCAGATTTGCAAAGCTGCAATATTTACCTAGCAACACACTGAACATCTGGTTTATATGAAAATGTGCTAAATATCCCGGAAACAAAAATCATTCTTGTAACTGAAAGATGTAACCGGGCATACTACAATTATTTTGTCCTAATTTGATGTCTTTTCTCTATTTGGGGTGAATTTATTTTGCACAATCTGCCAGGAAATCCAAAGTAGAAGACCAAGTGGGATTACGAGGAATCAAGAATACCTTTTTGTCATGCTGCCAGAAGAAAGGAATTGGTCTTTGCTGAGCTTCAAGATCGGAAGAGCACACGTCTGATATCCCTACCCGTTGGCCAAGTCAGAGGAATTTTATAGTCCTTTGGAGGACGAACTAAGCATCGCTGTTGATCACGTGATATTTCACAGTGCCGATCAAACTCTTCCTCATGTTGAAAACCAGCCAGCAGATTTGCAGAGATGTTATAGCAAGGCACATAATTTTCTCTTTCCTTCCCACAAAGACCAAAAACCTTTACATGATTATTTACCAGATTCCTCAACTCCAAGTAATCACCTGCTGCTTGCTCCTTTAGCCTTCTATAGTTTGAGTAGATGTCGGATTTCACAGAAGAACTCTCAGAATCAAATGCACTTGGAGAAGATGGTCCAAATAATGCAATCAGGATAAAGACGCCAACTAGACACAGAACAAACCAGTTGCGTGGTGGTCTAGTTCGGAAGAGCAACGATAGTTTGTTTAACCAAGATCTTCTCATGTCCAATTTCAGCAATCTTCTCCTAAAGTTAGTAACAAAGAATTTCAGTCTTTATGGGCTATTGCTCCAACATTAATCTCCGAGAACTCCGAAAACTGTAACCAATCATCAGATACAATCTTCCATATATCATATGATCAAGACAGTGATAAACATCAACTGGCATTGAGAAAGGTAACACTTGAGCATCCACTTAACGGCAAAATCAGTTAACCATTCAGTGAAATAACCCGATTAAGCTATCTAATCATAAGTTATCATGCAATTGCAGAATCCCCGGTGACAAAAACCTGCCTTCAAGCGTCAATTCAATATATTTACGATCACTCCGTTTAAAAAGACCTTCATAAATTTCAGGAACAATGCCGAAACAATTCAATTACACAAGCGAAGAAACACCAAAATAAAGCCTCCCGATCAAATTAAACCTGCATTTCCACCATGAAAATCCATCAAAACTATAAAAAAAAAAAAAAAAGAAAAAAAAATCCAAAACCAACCCATTAATTCCCACAAAAAATCTCTCAGATCCCAAAGTCAGATCAGATCCAGAACAACACTATTGGCATTATGACAAAAAGCAATCTTGAACAGAAACTTCAATAATTTAATGCTCAAACAATAAAAGCCATGATCAGGGATTTTCCCTACCTGGTGGATACAAACAAAATGACGTATACAACCGTTGAGAGTGGTTAAGCAGAGTTCGGATTCGCCATTGACAAATTTAGAGTGAGAAAGTTCTTCGGAACAGCTTTTTGGGGCGTGTACTCGTGAAAAAATTATACAAATGTATACAAAATATAATTGTATAATAATCGTATCGAAATTCTATGTCGTATGTGAATTTCAGATCCAATCCCAGAGGCTCGCACATTGAGAACGAGAAGCCATTTATTAAAGATGGAATAATTGTGTTGTCTTCCCCAACAAATACTAAATAGAAATATTTAAACAATTGTTTTGTACTATAATTTTCATTTCTAGTAAAATCTAATTTCAATAGTATTTTAGTTCGTACTAAAATATACCATATTATATAGTAATGATTAGTTCATACCTAATATTGAGTTGAAGGAGAAATAAAACTAAGCGTCCGTTTAGTTATATTTATAAAGTCAATTTATAAAAGAAATTTATAAAGAGTGAAAATGAGTGGTAGATATTTAATTAAAATTTAAAATGTGTGGTGATTGTTGAATAGTTGTCAAATCAATGGTAGATGAATTTATAAATGAAAAAAATAAACTATGTCAAATAGGCTCCAATATTGGAATTTAAAGTTTAAACCAACGACCCGCGACTTTGATTTTTCTAACAAACACTAAATGCAGAAATTTTCCGGCTTATGATGTCCCCATCTCTTACAGTGGTACAGCTTAAACGTTAAGCAAAAAGGGAGCCCATATGTTTTTTCTTATGATATATTAATATTATAATATTATATATTAAATATGATTACTTTTGTATTATATACTCAAAGCTAAAGAGACTATTGTCATTTGTAAGCATCTACTTTTTGTATTTTATTTCTAGCAAGTTGGGTACATAATGATTTGTATGGTCAATACTAGATGATGTGCGGCGGGAAGATCATATCGTGAATTTATTTTAGTGGTAAAGAAAACTTTATAGCAAGTTCAGTAAGTGAAAATGCGAAACGTAATTTATTATATTTTAGTTTTTGTAGAGATTTATAATTGATCAAGTTTCATTCGTTAAAGATAAAAATCTCTGTTTACAAAATGTCATTTGGGATGATCCTTTGCTGAAAGGGACATCCTTTTACATATTTGAATTCAAAAGAAACAAGATTGTATTGAATTTTTTTTTCCCCCTTTTTTAAAAGGGACTGTATTGAAATATTTAATAACATTAAAAATTTTATGAATTTACAAGTCAGCCTATTTAAAACTAAGCTTGTATCGGATTAACTTTATAAATAAACATCTTAATCGAGTTGAGCTCGACGTACTAGTATTTTTGCAATCACTATGGATAAATATTCTTTTGTCCCATCTTAAAGGGAAAGATAACAAAAAGAAAAGTGTAAAGGAAACCCCTATATAGTGACATTAAAGGCAATGTGTATATAGAAAAGAAGCTTTATGTCAGAAGTAATAAATGCTACCAAGTCTGGATAAAAATGGAGACAAATGGGTTCAATAATAGATAATCCATCAATTTGTAAACAATGATTGATAAATTCAACTGGAAGGTATTGAAAATTTAAGGCTTGCCAACTTAAGCATAAACCTTTTTTTTTTTTTTATTGATTAAAGATATATCAATAATTTAGGGCAGAGTTTAAGACGGATTATAGTCTTACCACAGGTTTTAGGGTCGATGAATTCATTTTGTCATAGATGTACTTACAAAGAAAATGTTTAAGCTTAAGGGGAACTGTAGAAGCCTACTCAATTAACTTGGAACAACTAATAAGTCCTCATTAGTGTTTTCTTTATCTCGAGTCTCAGCAATCTTTAAAAATTGTACACTCCATATTCAAAATTTATGTTTTCACACAAAATACTAAAATATAGGCGTAATATTTCAAATCCTTAATTTAATTTATTCTTGAAGTCCAACTTTTTCACTCTTTATTCGATATATTGCCTACAATTTACGACAAAGTGGTTTTTAGGAAAGTCAGAATGGGAAACATCAAATAAATTCTTATGTAAACATTACTTGACAATACTAAAATATACAATCTTATCT
>CAVNYN010271723.1:0-40460 GCA_963692815.1 Nyctanthes arbor-tristis | reverse complement strand
TCCGATCTACCACCACTCCCGATACCAGCATCGTCATGCTAATGCTCCTAGGTCTGCTCACCCTCTGGCAGTCCAGCATGCTTACGCTCCTGATCACTACCATGCCCATGGCTACCACCGTTTCCATGGGCACCACCATGCTGATGCTCATCTTCTGAGCGTCCACCACCACCATCTTACTCATCACCACCACTCCCACAGACGCCACCATTATGCTCATGCTCCTAAGTATGGTCATCCTCCTGCTCAAGCTCCCAGTCCCGGCCATCACCACTCCCATGACCGCCACCACCACGGCTACCGCCATCATACTCGTCACCATCACTCCCATGGACACCACTCTCATGATCATGTCAGTGCAAATAAATAAGCATGGTCATCCAGGAACTCACCACCATGGCACGTGTTATTGCAAGCCGCTATATATTTAAAATAATTACTGCAAGGCACACAAGTGATTTTTTGGCTGGCAGTAGGCTTGTATAGGGAAAATACAATTGTCAAGAATACATTACATATTTCATAGCATTTTGAGCGTTTGATTTTGTTAAGGTTTTTACATTGGTTTCATAATATGTTTGAGAGATACTAACTTTGCAATCGTTTGAAATGTTTCATCAACGAAAACAAAACTTACTTACACTGACAAGCTTTTAGGATTTGGGGGCGCAATGTAATTCGTAGAAAAATCAAATTTTGACTTGTTTATTCCATATTTGAAGGTATACTAATTCAGTAAATAACCTCTTTTCAAAATAATAATAATAACAAATCGACCAAGAATAATCGAGTAGAGAAGTTATGGCCAAAATAAAATGCTAACTTTATATTCATTTTTGTAAATCAAGTATGACAATTTAACCCGCAGTTATCAATAGATTTCCAGGTTCATCAACAAAAGTAAAATCAATGGATTCTGGACCCAAAACTTATTTACTAGTATACAGCTTCCTCGCGGTAAAACTTATTATTATATTATTATAATAATAAGATTTATATTGTCTAAAACGATGCTACTTTTGATTTTGTAAAGACCTTAATTTCTTTCTTTAAAGAACTAAATCCTCAAGCATGAAGTCAAAGTCAATCACATATGTAAATAAAAGAGTTTTTGAGTTAGCGCAGTCAGTTTCTTCATTGTTTTGTCAATATGTGACCCTTTTTTTTTCTTTTCCTTTTTTTTTTCCTTCTTAATTTGGTGATTTTTGGCATATTTGCAAATAGATCCTGATTTTTTTTCTTACATCTTTTAACGTCAAATGACGAAAATATAGCGATGAATGACGAAAATATAGGATATCTATGGCCCAAAAAAAAAAAATACAAAAATAGGGACGTGCAATACACGTGCCTTCAACTAGTTAAATATTAAAGATTCCTCGAAACATAATTTTCGTCAGCCGACATCCATATTTGAGTTCATTACAATTTTTCTCAAAACTTGAGGAACATTTTCCTCCCAAATAATATAGCCAAATTTTCAAAGCATTAATCCCACTCTTCAGATGGGCAATTTCCTCAACACAATCTCCTTTCTCATGTAACTCTAGTGTACTTTGTTTCTTGCAAAACTCTGCATTAATGCTTGCATGTTTTATTTTAGCTTACACAATGTGAAAACATTGGACTTTATACCTACCTCTTCACGACGAGAATAAACTTTAGTAAAGTAGGTTTTCATTTTAAAATGAAACAACCTGCACAATCCACGATAATAAGATAAATTAATAGAAATCTAAGATTTCATGACGATCAAGTTCAAATCAGTTAGGCCAAGAAACTTGAAACAGTGTTTGAAATCTATATATATATATATATATATTAATTAATCTACTTAAGTTTCGGTACCTTTTGTACCGCGATTTTCTCGCCTTTTTTATTTGGTAAATTTTGCGGTAATTGTTCGTTTTCATTTTAAGAAAATTTTTTGTAAACGAACGTAGAGAAGACTTGAACTTGTGACAATTGGATTTAACAACTAAACCTTAACCATTTTGCCCATTTGTTTTGTTTGTTAATCTTTTTACAAATAAATTAATATACCAAATCTAAAATGTCAATTCTAAAATAAACTCTAATACATCATAATTCGTTAATTCACTATCTCTACCGTGTGTATTGGTGAGTTTAATGTTATTTAAATTTTTTAATACATTTTATATATTTTTTTGATTTTGTTCGTTTTATTAGAATTTTTTAAAATGGGGCTGGTAACATGTATTTTTCCATTGTTATATATATGTACAAATGATTATACGTAAGAATGTATATTGTCTTTTAAATGATATTGAATTTTATGGTTACTAAGTCTATTGATCTTAGTATAATGTATACTTGTGTTTTTATATTTTCTAAAGAGAGTGTAAATATTATATATTTATGTTTAACTATCTAATAATATATTTTAATAAGTTTTTCTACCCTATGGTTTAACTACTAATATCATAGATCAAATTGCTAAGGCAGATGCTAAGGTGGACAGAACTAAAGCCACAGATTATGCTCATAAACTCCAAAAAACAAATAGTCACATGTGTGATTACTTGTAATTTTTTGGAGTTAAACACCATTTTAGTCATTCAACTTACCTTTTTGTTTCTAAACTATCAGTGAACGTCAACTTGTTACTCACTCCTCACTGAACTTATAAACGTGTTACCCATTCATCATTGAACTTATAAAAGCGTTTCTCATCTATCACTAAGACGGAATCTGTTAGTTAAATTTAACAGAGGAGATGACGTGACTTAACGGTGAAGTGACGTAGCTTAACAGCTCCGCCACGTGGCAAGTGAAATATTTATATCGTCATTGAATTATTTAAGTTGTTATTGATTGGTCACTAAACTTATCTTTAAGTTATTAATTCATCATTAAACTTTAATGTGCTACTAATTGGTCACTAAACTTACTATTTAAGTTACTAAACCATCATTGAACTTTGACGTATTACCCTTTAATACTAGATTTGCAAAAATCAATTTATAATTTGTCGATAGTTTCCCAAACTAATATTAATTTTTTTTTCTTTTTTACAATATTACTTTTTTTTTGGCATATTAACCACATGTTATAAGATGTTGATATTTTTTGCTCAACTATACTTTTTTCTTAGGTTGAAAATTGTTTCTAGTTCACAAAATTAATATTAATTTTTTCTAAAACTAATATTAAGTTTGGTCACTCAAAATTTTAGTCACGAAATGCCGTTGGAAACAAACTAGAATCAATTTTTGACCTAAGAAAAAAGTATAGTTCAGCAAAAAATACCGGCATTTTGTGACATGTGGTTAATATTAAAAAAAAAGAGTAATATTGTAAAAAAGAAAGAATTAACATTAGTTTGGAAAATGAACGACAAGTTATAAATTGATTTTTGCAAATTTACGCATTAATATATAACGCATCAAAGTTTAATGATAGTTTAGCAACTTAAATGGTAAGTTTAATGACCAATTAGTAACACATTAAAGTTTAATGATGAATTAATAACTTAAAGGTAAATTTAGTGACCAATCAGTAACAACATAAATAGTTCAATGACCATGTAAGTAATTCATTTGCCACGTGGCGGAGCTGTTAAACCACGTCGATTCACCGTTAAACCAAGTCATCTTCTCCGTTAAATTTAAGTGACGGATTCTGTCTTAATGGTAGATGAAAAACGCTTTTATAAGTTCAGCGATGAATGAGTAACATGTTTATAAGTTTAGTGAGTAATGGGTAATAAGTTGAAGTTCATTAATAGTTTAGAAACAAAAAAGTAAGTTGAGTGACCAAAATGATATTTAATTCTAATTTTTTTGGATTTTAAAAACTTTTAAGATTAGACAATAGTGTAATAAGATTAATTAATTAGCATTAAAGCTTAACATTCTTATTAAAGAAGGTTGGATTACATACATAAAACATGTTACAATGCATTCACTCACTATAAAAAGAAGGCATAACCTGCATCATGCTAGTACCTACCAACCCGCGTTCGACCCGACCCGTTCGGGCCCCTCAGCCAGCGCGAGAGCCCGAACTGCCCCTGTTTTAATAATATTGCTAGAGTGTGGAGATAGGGATTTGATCCCCCAAGGCTACTTTTATTTTCTTGTCATAATGTGTATCTATATTATATTTAACATATAATTATATAGTCTTTGCAATTTAGAAAATAATTAAAATATTGTGCATATATGATTATATATATATATTTGTATACAAATCTTCAAGCACCTCCCGAAGGTGCTGTTACAGCACCTCCTACCCCATGTGGCATGTATTGATGCACATCACGTGTATTTCAAATACATTGATGTAGGCCACATGGGATAAGAGGTGCTGTAACAATACGTCTGGAAAGTGCTTGAACATTACCGTATATTTGTAATAATATTAGATATGATTTTTTTATACTCTACATTATTTTTTGTACTATCACTTTCAAATTTTGTCACTAATGTTTTACACATATGCAGTTTTTCTCATTCTAAAACATTTGCCCAAATAATAATAATACAAATAATAATAGTGAATTAAAATTATCAATTGATATACCCAATTCCACTAATTTAATTCTAATTCTAATTCTAATTCAACATCTAATTTTTTACGTGAAGTATAAAATCAATTTATCTATTTATTTAGAAGCTAAGCTTCAAATTCTAACATATTAAAACTTCAAAAGTGAAATTCCATTAAGATTTTATCACAAACCAAGTGACCACAAAAGCTTGACATTAATCTCTATTCACTAAAACTGCCTTCTCTTAATTCAAACTTGATAGTCCTTGATAATTCACTTATCAATTCAGCAGTAAATTCTATTTATTCACATCTTCCATATAAATTTCTTAAGCAATTTTTCTCGAACTTGATTTAATTTTCTTTATTATTATTATTATTATTATTATTTTTTACTTCGGTTCTTTCTAATTTCCTTCTCATTTTTAGTTCCTTTTTAAATATGACTAGTATTGTAGTACCACCATGCATAGGAATTGTACAAAATTATCACATTTTTAGTACATCATAATAGTCTTATTTTCAAAATGTTATTCCCCGCTTAAGTTCATTCCCACTTAGTTGAAATTCTAACTCCGCCCATGTGCAAGTTTGAAATGTGTAAACATATAACTAAAAAAATTACAATCATTTACAAAATAAATATTTTATGTTGGATATGTAATATCTATTTATAATATAATATAATATAATATAATCCATTCATATAGTAACTTTAAAGAACAAATGTTGCGTTGAAAAAAATTAAAGAATAATTTGAGATAAGTTAAAATGCATACTTGTTCTTCCAAATTATTTGCATTTTTAGCCCAAAAAAAATGCTTAAGATTTCTGATGGCCTAGTAACCCATCGGAAATACCAACGAAACACACAAGATCCATAGCAAACTGTCGACGGTATGGAAAAAAACCAACAGTAATTACTGATGGCTTTAACTTGCCGCCGGTAGTTACTGACAATTATGTACGGCCGTTGGTACTTACAGACGGTATACTACTCTAGGTCAGTAATTACCGACGGTATTGTGAAGTCCGTCGATGATTACAGACGGCAGCAAAACTCCGTCTGTATTAACTGACGGTAGAAAATTCCATCTGTAATCACTGACGGAGGCACGAATCTGTCGGTAATCATAGACGGTAATTACTTGTCATCAGTAAATAATGACGGATATGATGAGCTATCGATAACTACCGACGGACCGTACTACTGTCGGGAATTGCCGACGACCTTTGTTTCTGTCGGTAATTACCAATGGATTTATGTATATCGCTGATAATTACTGACGGATTTCCTGCTGTTGGAAATTTGTTGTCTGTAATCAGCAGTTTTCTTGTAGTGACCATTTCCACCGGCACCACCACCATGCTGATGCTCCTAAGAATGCTCATCCTCTAAGTGCCACCTCTCCCACAGGCACCACCATCATGCTCATGGTTCAAAGTATATATGGTCATGGTCACCACTCCCATGGCTTCTACCACCATGGTGTCAATGCTAATAAGCATGGTCGTCAAGGAACCCATGCTTAATTTACTTACCACCATGTCCATAGCCATGGCAGGTTTTATTTCAAGCCACTATATATTTGAAATAATTACTGGAAAATATACAAGTGGTTTTTTTGCTAGCTCAAGTAGGCTTTTATAGGGAAAACACTTGTCAAGAATACATTGCATATTTAATAGCATTGTACGCATTTAATTTTTGTAAGGTTTCTACATTGGTTTTCATAATATGTTTGAAAGACACTGACTTCGAGTTTCATTCACACGCTAGACGTCTGGCGAGATACGCCGCCAAATATCCTATGTGACGTGTTTTAATTGGACAATCCCATATAGGATGTCTGGCGGCGTATCCCGCTAGACATTTGGCGTTTGATCAAAATTAAGATAAGATCTAGAAGTGTTGTAAATTATTTAATTATATTGTGAATGAATATTGTACTTCAAAACCCTAGACTTGTATCTATAAATAAAGGTCTTGGATTCTCATAATAATACAAACATAATTCTTGAGTTTTCTTTTAATTTTCTCTCTATTTTTCTGTATTTTTTGTTCTAGTTCGTAACACGTTATCAATACGATCCGTTCTTCAATTATTTTGTATTTACGTTTTTACGATGACTCATAAATGAAATCATAACTAATATGATTTTCCTTCAAAAAGTCTGGTGTCAAGGGATTGAATTTTCTTCTTGCCATATGAGACGATTTAATTTATTTTGTGTTTACATATCATCTAATCAGGACCTTCTTCCAATTTAATGGTGAGACAGATTCCAATTTAGCTCACGAAATAATCTACCAATTTAATGGAAAGATATTTCTAAGATGTCCATGGAACGGTCTGCCAATATAATAGTAAGGTTCCTTCCAAATTTTATAATTATAGATTTTCCAAGAAAATTATTGATTTATTGAAATAGTTGATTCTACATATGTTTCTCAAATTTTGATTAGAAGGGATTTAAGCAATTAGACCACGATATTTATTTTACCATGAATTGCTAATACTCAATTTTAATAAATTTTTAGCATTAAATTTTTTATATCATGTTGACAATTGCTATTTTGTTTTACCATATGAAGGAGATCATGAATTCCCTATTGATTGATCCTCATTCTTGAGATAATTGTGGCAGTTAATCACGTAATGAATATGGATATGACAACTATTATTTACATAGTTTTTATCCTTTTCTTTCTAGAAATGACGATATGATATACTACTATACATCCATATGTTGTCATTGGTATATTTTTTTTCGATTGGAAGTAATCTTAGATTCACAAGTGACTTGTCCCCGTACGTTATAATTAATATAGTGTTTGTGGGGATTAGTCTTCAATTATATTAATAATAATCTTGAAGATTATTATGATTAAACTATAATAATTCCTGAAGAATTAAAATAATATTTAATTAAATATTCCAGAAGAATATGATTGACTCTATAACATCACTAAGATGTATAAATAATTATAATTTCCCAAAAAACATGAATTCTATATCGATAGATATTGTTGGATATTAATATAGAATGTTTCGTTGTGTTCTTGAAGAATCACAACTTATCTCTTGTTAAAGACGTACTTTGATAGAATATAGTTTGTTTCCAAAATTATGAGATTTATTTATTATTAATTGTGATTTCTTAAAGAAACCACAATATTTATTCTGGAAGAATATATTATTTGATCATGAAGAATCATACTTTTTATTTTTATTTATTTTATCATTATTATAATTGTTATTATTTGTGTACCATTAGATTAGATATCATTCATATTATTTGAATTAGATATACATATTTATTGTATATATATTAATTGTTATAATTGTGTTATTACGTTGTTACTCTAAAATTGACACAAGTTATTGTTATATTTTAGTTAAATATTACTTATTTTTGGATAACAATAATATAAAAGATCTATACTAAATATTTCTGAAGAATATTTAGTTATTTTTCTGGAAGTAACAATGTTTTAAATCAATACTAATTAATAGTGAAAAGTTAATATTGCTCCTGAAGAGCCCGTCGTAATATGATTTAAATTTAGTGAAATAATTTATTCATTATTCTTGGAGAATCACATTAGCACTACTACTGTGAGATAATATTATTTGTTCCAGAAGAATAAATTGTTACAAATTTTAATATTCTAGAAGATTATTGAACTACTCCAACAAAGTAGTAATATAAATGATTTAGTATGAAATGTATTGATCATGGAGAGTAACAATTTATATTGAGTATACTCATAAAGAGCAAATTTTGTATAAATTATATCTAGTAAATCTTGAGGGTTACTCTTAAAAATCTTTTATGAAATCTAGAAGATTTCATTTAAATCTAATATGTAGATGAGTTTTTTCTATGTGAATTATGAACAAAAGATGTTTTCATAGCTTTAAATTCCATAAAAGTTTTATCTGATCAATTTTCCTTTCATTGCCATCGACCTCATACACCAAGGAGTAAATGCGTGAGTTTATTAAAGGAAATCCATATGCTTTTACCTTATCATTGGTGATCCTTATTTTGGATAACTAGTTATTGGGATATTCAAATTATTATATTGATGTCTAATATATGATTGTTTAGTTTACTAGTAAATTATCAATTTATATTTGTTATATTTTCCTAAAAAATTATGATTTTCTGAAATCTATCAATGATCTTGAAAATTGTTATATATAAAATAGATTTGCACCTAAAAAGTCTATATTAGAAAATAAAATATTATTGATTGTATTTTGTAAAGAATTACTACCTTTAGAATTCTAGTAATAATCTTGAACATTATCACATTACATCCTCTTGTATATCTTGAAAAAGTTTTGCTCCTATTATTGTGATTTACTGAAGAAAAAAAAATATCTCAAATTAATTAGTAATCTGGTAGATTATTATGATATTTTTATTTATAGGAAGATTTATGATTATGTCTCATATGTTAGAAGAATATGGTAGGCTTTACAAGAGTTATGGAACGTATTATCTATTAGATTTCTTGAAAAAATACTATAAAATATAATATTATAGTTGAATATTATGATCTGCTCTCAAAGAGCAACATATGTGAGATTCATTATTGTGTTTTAATGAACAAATGCACAATAAATTGATATTCCTGTTAAATATTAGAAAGTGAAAAATTATATTATGTTTAATATTTCAATGATTCATTTTATTAAAATTTAAATGACTTTAAAGAGATCTTATACTATTGCTCTTGAAGAAGTAATAGCTTAACTAGATTGATATTACTCCAGAAGAGTAGATTTATATAAATCTAGATTGAAATAGTAATATATTACTATATAAATCTAGATTGAAATAGTAATATATTATTCTTGAAAAATGTCATTGTTATGTACTATGTAAGAATATAGAATCATAAGGATTCTAGGATTTCAATTGATTATATATTCAAAAATTTCATGTTTGAAATCCTAAAGATTTCATGAATATATCTTCATTGCCTATGGTTTAGCAAATTTAATTGGTAAATGCCTCCAGTTATTTGCTATACTATCAAATGAGAACAAGCACTTGTGGTTGAGTAAAATCAACATTTTATAGGTAGCAGTGATATTCTCAATAAATTTGCTAAATGTAAAATTTATATGAGACGCCCTTTTATAATTGGCTTACGGTCAGAATCCTTCCTTTATTAAAGATTTGTAAATGCGATTTATGTATAATCGCGCCACCACATAATTGAAACGAGTATTTTTGAATGCCGAGAATACATATTCGGGCTTGAATCCCTTTTGGATAGCATTTATTTTTTATTCTTGAAGGATGATATGTTACGATATGATTTGTCGACTGTTGTTTCATTTGTGAAGTCTTCTCAGCATTAGGGGGAGGAACTGATAGTCGATAACAAATATATGAAATGCATGTTTGTGATCCTCGCATAGTATAATGCAAATTTGAAGTTTGGAAGATAATTTGCATTTCGGATTACTGACTATATGGTTACCAATATTATATACCAAGTTAAATGCTCTAACTTAGACTGATATAAATTCTTATAAAAGGATATGAGATATTAATGACATGCCTAAAGTATGATGTGGTCGATTCCAAAATAAATATCTGGAAATAGAATATAGAGCAAATATTTTATGTTATGGTTATATTGAGGCATAATACTCTAGAAGAATATATAGACATAACTAATCAGAAAACCCTTGAAGAGGTTCAAGTACCTAAAATTAGTAAAATAAAAGAGATCTCAAAATGTTATATTTACACAAGGAATCCAATGGAATCGGTAAGAAATAGTTGTCAACAATAATGAGCTCAATGATTGCGAGGATGATGAATTAATTTTTATAAAAAAAGGTTAATAACATAGAATATTGTCGAAAACAAAAAGATGCAATCCAGTAGATAGTATATGTTAAAACCGGTAGTCTAGTCATTTGAAAATATATATCATGTTGATAAAATATCAATAGGTACTTATATAGAAGTATCATTAAATATGTCACGCGCCCAAATTTATTACCTTATTTTCTCGTATTATCGACATTTAATGGTAGCGAAAGTATTCGAGAAATAAATCTCGATTCAAATTTGAAGGCGAGACTTTACAATTACAAGTCAAAACACGATTATACATAATATCATGTTATTATAGCTTTACCATAATTATTGCGGCCACCACAACGAAACTTCAGCCATGCACCAAAATCTCGATCACATACATATATCTTCTCCATCTTTAGGACGTTCTGGCTACAAAGCTTCTTAAATCGATACCTATAGGGTTGTTAGATGGAAAGAGAGGTGAGTACAGCGTACTCAATGAGTAACAAAATATTTTGATTTACCTTTCATTTAAGAGAGAAAATCATTGAATGCATAAAGCCCTTTAGATACACAAGAGGGCCCTATCACTAGTTAGACAACTAGCCGTAGTGCGCACATGATTCAAAGGTTCAAAATGGCCAAGATTACCTAGCAAGGCCATAATACCACAAAGAGTACCACATTGCCAAAATGACTAAGACCACATAGCAAGGTCACATTACCACAAAGAGAGCAAAACAGATAGAGTATTAACTAGTGATACAAATGTAACAAACCAATTTCTTTACATAATGACGATGCATCATAAATTCATGCATATCTTATGAAAACATTATGAACAAAAGAAAGGGAATCAAAATATCGGTTACTCACTGAGTACGTTGTACTCACTCGTCCTTCCATCTAACAACCTTGTAGGTATCAAATTCAGAAACTTTGTGGCCAGATCGTCCTAAAGATGGAGAAGATACATGTATATGATCAAGATTTTGGTGTATGGCTGAAGTTTCATTGATAATTAACCTTATGAAAAAGTATAGAAACATGTCTCCAGACGAGAATACCAACAACACCCCAGACCGATTGGCTCAATTGATGAGTCAATAAGCCTATCAAATTGATCTACTTCTTCAACAAAAGTCAAATGACAAATCGTTGTGTAATAAAGAAGATAGGGATGATACGACAGAACGATTCCACTGACTTAAACCCCCGATTTTTGAGGAAGCTAAGGATCCAATTAAAGCTGAAAATTGGATTCAAACCATGGAAAGAATGTTCTCTTATGCACATGTCCCTAACTATGAAAACGTAAATTGTGCGAGAGGTTATTGGTAGGACACTTTAATTAGTATGGGGGAAGTGAAATTTTGACTTGGGAAGGATTTTGTGATATATTCCGTACTAAGTACTTCTCTTCAACGGCTAGAAACCAGAAATTGAATGAATTTATCCATTTGAGGCAAAACCAAATAATTGTGACTGAATAAGTCTAAAAATTTGAAGAATTATCTAGATTTGCCACTCAGATGTTGAGGACCCCGGAGTTAAAAATCAATCGATTTGTAAAATGTTTGAAACTCGAGTTAGCTAGAGATGTGTTAATGTCAGGCAGATCGCAAACTTAAGTTTTGCCACTATTGTGGATTGAGCACTTTTCGCAGAACAAGTTGAAGCTAAAATCAGTACGAGCTCTTCCGATCTCAAAACCTGAAACCCCCTAATGGGAACAAAGGAAATAACCGAGGCCAAGAAAAATTTAAAAGTCAGTCGAATACTCAACTCGGAGGAAGACCAAGTAGATGCCCAACATGTAATAAATGACATAGTAGACCTTGCGAAAAATGGTCGAGAGTATGCTATGGGTGTGGAGAAGAAGAGCAAGTGATCAGAGATTGTCCTAACAAATCCAAACAAAACAATCCTGCTGGGTAAGCATTATGATAGTCTGAGTAATAATAAAGGTATTACAGGTATAATCTTTACTTCCCTACATAACAACATTGACTGTCAGTCATATATTGTGCTCCTTCAAATTTACTGAAATGATATCAACACAGTTGCTTACTATTCTATCACCAAAACACTTAACGAATTGTGAGGACGAAATTCATTTAAGGGGAGAAGATTGTAACATCCCTAAAGTTCCTAATTTTGAATCAATAAATTTCGAGTAGGTTTATGGACAAATTCATCATTGGAATCAAGAGTTAAACTTATTTTAACTACTTGGCCACTAAAAGAACCTTAATGAATATGACTTAAATATATAATGATGTACTTACAAGATCACGTAAAGTAAAGGGATTTCTCGCGTAATAAATGAAGGATTAATATGACACTACATCTCCTACTGAATATATGGAATTAAATGCACCACGTGTCGTGTTATAATTGGCAGAATCCAAAGATTCATTAAAAACAACTAAAATCAGAGTATTATAAATATGGAGCAAATGTCAAGAATTCTTCAAGTTTCCCCAAGCAAATTCCCTCTCTTGTCGACCGCCCCTCTCTTGCTTAACCCTCTTTCCTCTCTTATACCAATACAATAAGAAATCTCTTCAAAATTACCTAATAAGTCAATTTCTTTGGAGAATATATTTAGAGATTTGGAAACTTTATTCAAGGAATCTTTAAATAGTCAAGAGGTGAGTAACCGATACTTTGATTACCTTTCTTTTGTTTATAATGTTTTCATAATATATGCATGGATTTCTGATGCATCGTCATTATGCAAAGAAACTGGTTTGTTGCATTTGAATTACTAGTTAATGCTCTACCCGTTTTGCTTTGCTTTGTAGAATATGACCTTACTATATGATCTTTGTCATTTGGCTATATGGTAATCTTTGTGGAATATGACCTTGCTACGTCATCTTGGTCATTTTGAATCCTTGAATCATGTACGCACCACGGGTAGTAGTTTAACTAGTGATAGGACCCTCTTGTGCATCCGAAAGCTTTGTGAAATTTATGACTTTCTTGAACTTGTAATTAAAAATGAATTTTCTAAAATAATGAAAGGTAAATCAAAGGGTTATGTTACTCACTTAGTAGTTTATACTCACTCCCTTTTTTCTGCAATCTTGTAGATAATCCAATGCAAGATATTTGCTAAGTAAGCCGGGAGTTGGAGCAAGCCCCCTGAAAGGAAGTAGAAATATGCATGTAGAAGGGAACTGATTTTGAAGCTATGAGAATGTACTTTGATTATAAATGTTCCTAGAAATAATAAACGGTCTCAATAACTTTTGTATTAATAAGTTCGCTAAGTGTGTGTATATATATATATACACATTGGCTACTTATAGTATGTAAACCAATTTTGTTCGCTTTGGTTACGTCCCGTCCCCACTATTCATATGAAGCTTCTGCAATAAAATTTAATAAATTCAATAATAATAATAATAATGGAGAAAATAGCGGGGGCGTGACAAGAGCATTGTAACATCCCTAAAGTTCTTAATTTTGGATCAATAAATTTCGAGTAGATTTATGGACAAATTCGTCAGTGGAATCAAGAGTTAAACTTATTTTAACTACTTGGCCAATAAAAGAACCTCAATGAACATGACTTAAAAATATAATGATGTACTTACAAGATCACGTAAAGTATAGGGATTTCTCGCGTAATAAATGAAGGATTAATATGACGCCACATCTCCTACTAAATATGTGGAATTAAATGCACCACGTGTCATGTTATAATTGGCGGAATCCAAAGATTAATTAAAAATAACTAAAACCGGACTATTATAAATAGGGAGCAAATGTGAAGAATTCCTCAAGTTTCCCCAAGCAACTTCCCTCTCTTGTCGACCACACATCTCTTACTTAACCTTCTTTCCTCTCTTATACCAATACAAAATAAGAAATCTCTTCAAAACTACCTAATAAGTCAATTTATTTCGAGAATATATTTAGAGATTTGGAAACTTTACTCAAAGAATATTTGAATAGTCAAGAGGTGAGTAACTAATACTTTGATTCCCTTTCAAATATTTATTAAGTTTTCATAAGGCAAACATGGATTTTGAATGCATTGTTATGAAAAGAAAGATAGATTTATTGCATTTGTATCACTAGTTGATGCTCTACCTGTCTTGTTTTGCTATGTGGTATGATATATGGTATCTTTTTGTGGTATTATGACCATGCTATGTGATCTTAGTTATTTTAAATCACTGACTCTTATGCGCACCACGAATAGTAGTTTAATTAGTGATAGTGCCCTCCCGTGCATCCAAAAGCTTTGTGAAATTTATGACTTTCTTGAACTTGTAATTAAAAATGAATTATGACTTTCTTGAACTTGTAATTAAAAATGAATTTTCTAAAATAATGAAAGATAAATCAAAGGGTTATGTTACTCACTGAGTACTTTGTACTCACTCCCTTTTTCTCCAATCTTGTAGATAATCCAATGCAAGATATTCGCCAAGCAAGCCGGGAGTTGGAGCAAGCCCGCGAAAGGAAATAGATAGGTGCATGTAGAAGGGAACCGATTTTGAAGCTATGAGAATGTATTTTGATTATATATATTCCTAGAAAAAATAAATGGGCTCCATAACTTTTGTATTAATAAGTTTGCTAAGTATGCTATCCCTTTATATATATATATATGTATATAGACACACACACACACACACACACACATATATACACATTGGCTACTTTTAGTATGTAAAACAATCTTGTTTGCTTTGGTTACGTCCCGTCCCCGCTATTCATATGAATCTTCTGCTATAAAATTTACTAAATTCAATAATAATAATGGATAAAATAGCGGGGGTGTGACTATCAAATTTTAATAAGTTGTTTACTTTTATTGGCGGAAGCTTTTATCAATAATTCATATTAACAACGGGGTTCGAGACATACAAACTAACAAGTTGGTTGATTGTCAAAAGAGCATTAAAATATAGTTTTTCAATTCTTCTTTATGTTTAAAATTCCAAGATTCTCAAAAGCCTTTTTCCCTATCTGATAATTAATCAAGAGATACAATTTGTTATTTATCTCTTTATTTTCTTTTCCTACACAACCGTTTCGCAAAATTGTGTAAAGAACAAATTACGTTAATTGAAACGCCCCAAATTTTAAAATGCTTGGAGCATTAGTTTGACTTTTCTTGCTAATTTATAATATAATTTAATACGAAAAACGATAACATTCAATAGAAGTCTTAAGGTGCGGAAGGCAAATATAGCACATCGATCTATGACAATTGTCACAAAATAATTGGAGTTTATCAAATGTTTCTCAATGAAAGATAAATAGGTTTTTCAAAATATTAATCTTTCATAATACATATTTAATTGTAGCCACCGTTTGTCATTTCACTGTTGGTTCTGAAACCTGAAATTTGTTAATTTGAAAAGAATGAGTATTCCATACGAAATACTCAGTAGACTTAAGCACATATCAATTAATTCATATAATAAATGGTACACATAGACATGTAAATTCTTCTAGAGTAAAGCCCTAAATTCTTTCGCAAACAAGCACCGCATAATAAATGCAAGTCCACGTTCTTAATAGATCTCTCTATTCTTATTCTTATTCTTCTATGAGAACAAGCTAAGCATAGCAAAGACAAATTCTCAATTCTTAATGAAACAGATTATGCGCATATCAAGAGATCTTATGCATATAACATATATGCATATCTTATTATCACATATCCACATAAACCATTCAGAACACAAATCAATCACTATTGCGTAATTTTAAAAAGAGTTTTTGAATAAAGAATCTACCTCTTAATTTTTTAGAGTTGAGCTACGAATCTTGAAATTAGCTTTCTAAGGGTCCGACCGCTCCGTCTAGTCAATAAAGAAAATTAATTAAAGTTAGGAGTTGAAAATTAAAGTTTAATAATTAAATTAAAACTTTAGGGACTAAAGTGAAATAATTAAAAGTGTAGGATGTGAGTGAAAATGTGTTTTAAATGATTTTGAGGGTCTAAATAGGAAAGAACTAGGATTAGAGGTGAAAAGGATTTAATTCATACGTTTGGAGACCAAAAAGGCTAAACATAAAATCTGTAGGGACCGAAAAGCTAAACTCGGAAGGTCAGGGGTTAAAACATTTCAAAGTGGAACTTTAAAAACTGTTTTAAAAGAAAACGTAACTTAAAGGACTAATTAAAAGGTTTCTAAACTAGAAGGATCAACTTATTCTACTTAAAATACCCAAGGACCCTTAAATAAATATGATAACTATTTAAAATTGCAAAAGGACCCCCTATCCCCAACGTTTCTGCATATGCTTAAATATACCTATATATGTATATATTCACACTTCCAAGGGGGTAAAACATTGGTCAAAAATCATGGTTTTTACATCAAAATAAGGGGAAAATGTTGCTCTCAATAAGCTCTACTCATCTATGCAAATATTTAGGCGAATGGTGAAAGTTTTATGTGGAAGCCTGTTTTGAAAAACTCATTTTCTGGCGAGTTTATTCACTCATATTGACCACGAATAGGTTCAAAGGCATCTAGGAGTAGTGGGTTTTGAGTTTTGGGGTCGACTGTGGTTTGTTTTGGTGGTTCAAAAAAATGAGGTCGAGATGGGGGTCGGTTTTCCGGCGGGTTTTGTGGCCGGTCGGGGAGATCGGCCAATGGTGCTAGGTGGTGCCGACGGGAAGAAAGACCATGGGCGTTTTGATTTTCGTGCTTGCCTTTGAGGTTCATGGTTGAATGAATATGTATGTGATGTGTGTGCATGCTCATGTAAATGGATGTGTTGTTTGTGACCGAGAGCAGGAGGGAGAATACCTTGGAGAGAGAGAAAGAAAAGAGTACCTAGCTGCTGAAAATGTGGGTTAGAGTAGGAGAATGAGATGGTGGTGTTATTTATGGGTTTTATTTGTAGTATAAGGTTACATTGACTAGAAGGGTTGAATAAGAGACTATCATATGGGGTAAAATATTTTGAATACTTGGGTTTTAATTTGGGCTACAAAATTAGGTTACATATTTTGGGCTCCATCAACATACATTTTGGATTAAGTGAATAATCATATGTTTTGAGTTTCAATTAATTAAATTAATTTAAATTTTTATTGTTATTATGAAATAATCGGTTTAGTTTCAAAATTGTCTCGTTACAATACCTTTAAAATTTAAAACAAAATTATAATTATGACTAGACGAGCTCGACCACGAAGTTTGACTATTCAAAATTTATTTTAGACACATTATAGCGACACGCGTATTAAAATCAAATTTTTAAATGGAAAAATTTTCCGGTCGCTACATTAATAAACCATTTTATTACCAAACTTGCCGAGTCATATAATTGGAAAGTCTTTACATGGAAAATAGGCCTCCAATCGCTACAGAAGTCATTCCTTATATTACATACTAAGTTTCACATATGTGGGTGTGTGCCTATACTTAAGTTTGTTCTTATAATTATTATCATATTATTAGGCTACTACATTCTTATAACTAGTATCTTGCTATTAGGCTACTATATTTAAGTGAAAAATATCAGTTTATCAACCATAAACTTATCCTAGTAGAGGTGGGCATGTGTATAAGCACGTTAAGCATTGAGTTCATACGTAGTTCCCAAATACATAAGAAAGTACGGGTCATCTTCATAATAGCTCCATAAATCCGTCTCTATGACTTCCGATATCCTACTTCCACTTGAGTTCACCTCCCACGTCTCGGCTTGTCTTTCATAAATCTTTCGAATGAACATCTACAAGAAAGATTAGGAAAAGGGATGAGTATAAAATACACAATGAGTAATAATTTTGATTTGCCCTTTTTGATATAAGAAATCATTTTAAATCACAATTTTAAAAAGCATATGATGCACAAACTTTTGAATGCACAAGAGGGCCCGATCACTAGATAACTTACTACCCGTCGCGCGCAATCAATGCCAATTTGATCATGGCAATACAATATTAAGTGGATCCACACTCAATGTTAAGTGGCTTGGAATTCCGGTTAATCCTTACCGGAACTCCAAGCCAAAGCATTACAAATACAATACAAATTCCACACTAATCGTCCATATCTCGGAATCATTAGATAAGTCATAGGGTGGAAACAAAGCAAAGCAAGTCAATACAAGACGGGTTGTGTAATACTAATGATTCAAAAGCAATAGAATACCTTGTTTCTTGTCATAGCAATGCATCAAAATACATGCTTTTCTTTAAAATACATGCACGCCAAAGGAAACCAAAACATTAGTTACTTACTTTTTGTTTTGTTTGCTCCAAAGATTCTTGAATACTTTTAGGTGGAAATATACCTTCAAGAATCTTGATATTCCTTGAGCAAAGTAGGCTTTCAAGTAAGGGTTCTATATATATATGGAGAGGACTTTGTTTGAAGGGCAAGGAGAGTGTTTTTGGGGCTCTTGTATGGTGTTCCATGGCTAGCCCTATTTATGGACGAATTTCATACTTATTTTAATGAAAAATTTTGGTTTCCACCTATGAAAAAGGGTCAAATTGTCCCTAGATAATTTTGTAGTTGGCCAATGAAAAAGAGTCCAATTGTAAGCTTAGGAATCCTCCTTACCAATCAAGGTGCCAAGTGTTCTCCAAATTTATTCATTATGAGCATTTTCTAATGGTCCAATCGTTCTCTAGATTTTTTTTTCATTTGTTTCTTAATGAGTCCTTCTACTTAACGTGTTTCCATAACTAGGTTATTGTGTTTTTGACTTACACTAATTAAGCACCACCTTTTAGCTTTAAGCATCCTTTTGAACCGAATTCACTAACCGATTGAACTGAGGCAGTCTTTTGGGCAACTTTTCTAGCCGATCAAAGTAGTTGATATAAATTCGAGTAATTACATATCCTTGTCAAAACAAACTAAAGCACCCTCAAATTCTTGTAGAATGTTACATTCAACTAACCGGTGACCAAATTTACTACCCGATTGTTTATAGTTAAACGTAACTCGATAAATGATTCTTTTGTCATCCAAGGACACAACTATAATATTCTCGAGATTTATGGAGTGTTACAATCTACCCTCTTAAAAGAATTTCATCCTCGTAATTCAAAATTACTTGTAAATAGCTCGGCATATTGTTTCTTCATCTCATCTTCTCGTTCCCACTTTTCTTCTTCCAAGACTCCACTCTTCCATAGTACGCGAACGAGAGGTACTTCTTTATTGCGTAACCTTTTCATTTCACACATTAAATCTTCACAGGTTGCTCCTCCAGATTCAAGTTAGGTTGTGTATCAGTAGGAGTCTCTAGGAGCACATGAGAAGGATCAGGTACATATTTCCTTAGTGTTGAGATGTGGAACACGGGATAGTTTCGGTTTATTCTTTCGGGCAATTTCAATTCATAAGCGATTTCTCCAATTCTTTTTGTTATTTCAAAAGGGCCAATGTAATGAGGAGTTAATTTGCCTCATTTCCCAAAGCGTAAAAGTTGCTTTATTGGGGATATTTTGACAAACACTTGATCCCCAATTTCAAATTCTAATGGCCGTCGTCTATGATCAGCGTAACTTTTCTGACGGTCTTGTGCGGACTTTAATTCTTCCTTGATCTTTTCCACTACTTTGATCACTTCTTCCATCATCTGTGAGTTGATCATCTTTTTTTTTCTCCTACTTTATTCCCATACAAGGGCATTCTGTATTTTCTTCTATATAATGCTTCGTAGGGTGCCATTTGATTGAAGAATGATAGCTATTATTATATGAAAACTCTGCCAATGGTAAGTAATGATCCCATTTTTGTGGGAATTCCAAAGTACATGCTCGAAGCATGTCTTCAAGGGTTTGGATGGTGCGTTCAGATTGACCATCAGTTTGGGGATTAAAGGCAGTACTAAAATTTAATCGTATCCCCAGAGTTTGGTGCACTTCTTTCCAAAATCACGACAAGAATCGGGGATCTCGATCCAAGGTGATAGAAACTGGAATATCAGGCAATCTAACTATCTTATGTATGTATAATTTAGCAAGTTGTTCTTATTTAAAAGTCATTTCGATGCGAATGAAGTGGGCCAACTTTGTTAGGTGATCCACGATTATCCATATAGCATCATATCCTTTGACAACCTAAGGTAATCCACTAACAAAGTCCATTGTTATTTTTTTCTATTTCCATTCAGGAATTTCCAATGGTTGTAGTGTTCCAGCTGGCTGTTGGTGTTCTGCTTTCACTTGTTGACAAGTAAGGCATTTAGCCACAAATTCTGTGATATGCCACTTCATGTCAGGCCACCAATATAATTTCCTTATGTCATGGTACATTTTTGTAGAACCAAGGTGTAGAGTATATGGTGTACTATGGGCCTCTTTCAAGACACACTCTCGTAGATTTCCTATTTCTGGTACATATACTCTATCTATGTATCTTAATGGTCCTTGACTCGATAAATTAGAATTTGAAATTGGGGATCAAGTATTTGTCAAAATATCCCTGATAAATCAACTTTTACGCTTTGGGAAACGAGGCAAATTAACTCCTCGTTATATTAGCCCTTTTGAAATAACAAAGAGAATTGGAGAAGTCGCTTATGAATTGAAATTGCCCGAAAGAATGAATCGAATCCATCCCATTTTCCACATCTCAACACTAAGAAAATATATACCCGATCCTTCTCATGTGCTCCCATAGACTTCTTCTGATATACAACTTGACTTGACTCTAAAAGCGCGGCCTGTGAAGATCTTAATGCGCGAAACGAAAACGCTCTTCCGATCAACAAAGAAGTACCTCTCGTTCGTGTACTATGGAAGAGTGAAGTCTTGGAAGAAGAAACGGGGGAACGAGAAGATAAGAGGAAGAAACAATATCCTGAGCTATTCACAGGTAATTTTGAATTTCGAGGACGAAATTCTTTTAAGGCGGTAGATTGTAACACTCCATAAATCTTGTGTCCTTGAATGACAAAAGAATCACTTATCGAGTTACGTTTAACTATAAACAATTGGGTAGTAAATTTGGTAACCGGTTAGTTGAATGTAACATTCTACAAGAATTTGAGGGTGCTTTTGTTTGTTTTGACAAGGATAAGCTAAAAGGTGGTGCTTCATTAGTATAAGTCGAAAACACAATGACCTAGTTATGAAACACATTAACTAGAATGACTCATTAAGCAACAAAAGAAAAAAAATCTAGAGAACACTTGGACCATTAGAAAATGCCCACATGAATAAAATTGGAGAACATTTGGCACCTTGATTGGTAAGGAGAATTCCTAAGCTTAAAATTGGACTCTTTTTCATTGGCCCAACTACAAAATTATCTAGAGACAATTGGACCCTTTTTCATAGGTGGAAACCAAGATTTTTCATTAAAATAAGTATGAAATTCTTCTATAAATAGGGCTATCCATAGAACACCATGCAAGAGCACCAAAAACACTCTCCTTGCCCATCAAACAAAGCTCTCTCCATATATATATATATATATATATATATAACACCCTTACTTGGAAGCCTATTGTGCTCAAGGAATATCAAGATTCTTGAAGGTATATTTCCACTTAAAAGTATTCAAGAAACTTTGGAGCAAACAAACCAAAGGGTGAGTAACCAATGTTTTGGTTTCCTTTGGCATGCATGTATTTTAAAGAAAAGTATGTATTTTAATGCATTGCTATGACAAGAAACAAGGTATTATTCTATTGCATTTTAATCATTAGTATTACACTTCCCGTCTTGTATTGGCTTGCTTTGCTTTGTTTCCACCCTATGACCTATCTAATGATTCCGAGATGGGGACGATTAGTGTGGAACTTGTATTGTATTTATAATGCTTTGGCTTGGAGTTCCGGTAAGGATCAACCGGAATTGAGTGTGGATACACTTAATATTGTATTGCCATGATTGAATTGGCATTGATTGCGCACTACAGGTAGTAAGTAATCTAGTGATTGGGCCCTCTTGTGCATTTCAAAGGTTTATGTATCATATACTTCTTAAAATTGTGATTCAAAATGATTTCTTATATCAAAAAGGGGCAAATTAAAATATTGTGTTACACAGAGTATTTTATACTCATCTTGTTTCCTAATTTTTCTTGTAAATGTTCATTCAAAAGATTTATGAAAGACAAGCTGAGACGTTCATTCAAAAGATTTATGAAAGACAAGCTGAGACGTGGGAGGTGAACTCAAGTGGAAGTAGGATATCACAAGTCATAGAGACGGATTTATGGAGTTATTATGAAGATGCCTCGTACTTCCTTATGTATTTGGGAACTACATATGAGCTTAATGTTTATTATGCCTACATTCACGCCCACCTCTACTATGATAAATTTATGGTTGATAAACCGATATTTTTCACTTAAATATAGTATCCTAATTGCAAGATACTAGTTATAAGAATGTAGTAGCCTAATAATATGACACTAGTTATAAGAATTAACTTAAGGATAGGCACACACACACACACGTGTAAAGCTCAGTATGTAAAGTTATAAGAATGACTTTTGCAGGAATTGGAGGCCTATCTTTCCATGTAAAGGCTCTCCGATTATGTAACTCGGCCAGTTGGCAATAACATTTTGTTTATTACCGTAGGTTCTTGTGAGTTCTTTACACCATATTCAA
Organism: Nyctanthes arbor-tristis; assembly: GCA_963692815.1. NCBI lineage: Eukaryota > Viridiplantae > Streptophyta > Magnoliopsida > Lamiales > Oleaceae > Nyctanthes > Nyctanthes arbor-tristis. Next base: position 17,540 of record CAVNYN010271723.1, on the reverse strand, counting down.
TTGGGCAAAATGATTAGTAAATTAATAGGTAAGTAACCAACTATATCTCTTTATTAATTAGATAGGCTCACAAGAACTTATAAATTGGAAGTTCCCTAAGGCAACTATGAATATAAAGAAGAATTATATTCCAATACTCTTTTCAAAACCAATTTGTTAATCTCGTCCCTCATTGCTACTAGGTTTTAAAAATAAAAGTTTCTGTAAATAGAAATAAACATCTTTTTAAAATTGATAGAACAACGGGGGCGTGACAAGAGTGGTATTAGATTTTAAAACCAATTTGTTAGTCTCGTCCCTCGTTACTAATAGATTTTAAAAATAAATTTTCGATAAATATGTGGTGGTACAGTTGAAATATGAAGTTCTGTTCAATTGGCAAAATATCATAAATATGGGATAATCCCCGAAGGATTTGATATGCCTGAAGCATATAAAGAACTGAAAGTTCTTGCATAGATTGCCATTACAGATATGGAAGATATGCATTGTATTTTTTCACTTGATAGAGGTTTTGTCCCACTAGATTTCCCAAGCAAGGTTTTTAATGAGACAACTTAAATGACATATTGAGGAGTGGGCATTTTGACCGAGAAAACTGGACCGATCGACATAACTAACAGGACCGAACCGGAACCGTTGGTTCTGCCATGTTATTGGACCGGCTCGATCGGTTTTCATTCTAAGAAAATACGGTTTGGTCTGGCTAGCGGTTGTTGTCCTAGAACCGGTGAGAATCAGGAAGAAAAACACCGACTATTAAACCGATTGTGAAAAGCTACAAAAGTTGGCTGCACGGCATGTGTATAGTGTACTACGTTTTCCTTGTAACAAATAAAAAATTTGAAGTGCAAAAATCAAATGCTTTTCTAGTTTTCTTTTGATTTGAACACAAAAATTGTAGATCTACATATAGGAGCAACAAATATGCGTCCATACACCTATAACACAAATCAAAAGAAACAAATGAAACCTCAAATCATAGATGAAGAAGAAGCAGACAAGCAGCATTATAGCATAGATAATTAAAAATTGCTTTGCCAAATCACAATTCATGGATGAAGAAGGCCCTTGTTGGAAGAAGAAGCATATATGAAATCTCCTCATGCTCTCGGTTTCACATGGCCGCTCCTCTGTAAAGTAAAGTTTGAAGGTCCACTGTGTAATTGTTTTTACAAGAAGGGATATATATGATTTAACATCCCACAAGGTCCCACATCAAAACTAAATGGAGGAGAGGAGGTGGCTGCTAATTATACAAAAGGCAGTGTAAGTCAAAGAGTGGTAGGGCAAAGATGAGTTGGCAAGCATTATTATCAAGGGACTTAGAGCTTGTTTGATTCCCTTTATTCTCTCAATTTATAAATTTACCTACTACTAATTTGACATTTGGTTTGATAATTGTTCAATTACAACCACATATTTCACACATTTTTACATTTTCAATACACATTCTATATCTCTTCTCATTATAAATTCCTCAAATAAATAGGATCAAACAAGCTCTTACTTTGCCCTTTTGAGTTATTTATTTCCTTATTCAATTCAATTTTGTGGGTCTATGACGGAAGCCTTTGGAAAAGGGTTTTGAAACTGATGGTTATCTTGAACTGACTGAACCAAAAGCTGTTCAATTGGTGTTGGTTTCCATTCAGCTGTTTTTTCAGTGTCGGTTTAAAATTATGGACAACCGATTTGGTCGGTTCGATGGCAGTTTGGTCTAAAAACCGAACCGCCCAAACTGATGCCCACTCCTAAGCATATTAAAGAATAATGTAATTTTCTTTTCACTTGAATTTTTTTCCACAGGGTTTTTTTCCATGTTAGGTCTTAAAGAGCATTGAAGATTTGGCAACATGACTTAATACAGTAGGACTATTATTAAATTAATTCAAGAGGAGCAGCTGTACTCTTTTTTTTCTTCGACTAGTTTTTATCCCATAGTGTTTTCCTGGCAAGGTTTTAATGAGACAACATCTTGGACGCTTCAAATCTGTTCAGAATCAATTGAACTCTTTTTTCCCTTAGTTTGGTAGTTTTTTTCTCCTGTTGGATTTCTCCAAACAAGGTTTTTAATGAGATAATTATTGTATAGATTATTCATTCAAAGGTAAATGTTGTAAATTATTTAATTATATTGTGATGGTTATTATACCCTCAAAACCCTAAACTTGTATCTATGGGGTCTTGGATTCTCATAATGATACACACACATTTATGAGTTTTCTCTCTATTTTCTCCCTATTTTTCCTTATTTTCATTCTAGTTCATAACAAGTTAATTTTGATTTAATACAATATTTGGAACATTTTTTTGTCCGCACCATTTGTTATTGAATTCGTCGGTTTACTAATATTTTGAATCCTAACTAACTAGTCAATATACAGCAAATAAACACATTTGCCTACTCTTGACATTTTCTTTTGCTAGACTTGTCATATAACGTGATCCATTGAGATTTTAATTCATTATAAATGACAGTAAAGGAGGTGAAGAATTGAATATATATATATATAATATAAAGGCTAGTCCAAAGATTTCGGGTGTCCTATGCGAAATTTAAATGGGGGCTCCTTTTTAAAAAAATTTAGATTAAACACGATTTTAACAGTTTAAACTTTGAATATTTAAATTTTATATTAAATAGCTGAGCAAAATAAGTAAACATTTTAATAATATTCAAAGGATTTTTCATCTCATTAGGTTTTAATATTTGTCAATTTGTAAGACATTCGTTTATATCTTATCATTTAAGAAGACATACATTACTAAAACATTAAGAAGGTCTTATGCTTATAAAATTATACTACAAATTTAGTATTTAGTATTTGAAATTTAATAAAACTTACAAGAATTGTAACTATTATTAAACACAAAAAAAATGAAAATTTAGATTGGTCCTTAAAAAAATACAATCAAATTTGTAGATATTTGAACCTTTGACCTATAATTAAATATGGATACTAAAATGTATAAAATTATCATTAGGCTATTGAACAATTCATGATAAAATTGTATACATATTATTTTTATTCTATGTTTTAGACAAAAAAAATGAAAATTTAGATTGGTCCTTAAAAAAATACAATCAAATTTGTAGATATTTGAACCTTTGACCAATAATTAAATATGGATACTAAAATGTATAAAATTATCATTAGGCTATTGAACAATTTATGATAAAATTGTATACATATTATTTTTATTCTATGTTTTAGACATATATCTCAAAAAACTCGACTGTAAACTTTTCGACACATTTTAATTGGGGGCCTTAATCAACCGCTTCAGTCGATTAGTGTATTGGCCAGTTCTATATATGCCCTCTGTCCCATTTACTTTTTACACAGAGATTAAGAAAAATACTAGGAAAGAAAATTTACAAACTAACTTCCTAAATTACCTTATTTAATGTTTTTCATATTCCAAAAATTAATTTTACATTTTTAAGAGTAAATATGGGTATAATTATAAATGAACTTAGAAACTAACACTGTAGAAACATGACAAAGTAAATGAGACAAACTATGGCCAAACATGGACAAAATAAATGAGATAGAGGGAGTAGTATACCTTGAACGTTTAGACCTGAGGATCTCCTTTTATCCATCTTTCAATTCTTACCTCAGTTTGCAAATATCAAGTTCACAGTTCCTAATTTTCCTTGTGCCGATGGTTTAATATTTTAATAAGAAATGAGGAGGCTGATGTACTTCATCAGTTTGTTGCATATAAGATTTGTACTATATATGAGTGACTTCTCTTAATAATAATAAGATCAAGTACTTTTTTTCTACCTCTCTCACACACACACATCATATTTGAGCTCGGAGTTGTGTAGGATTTATTTTCCCTTAAACCTTTCCCATATAATTTTCAGTTATGGAAATTTATTAAAATTCGTTATCCCAAGGCATGAAAGCTTACGTAAACACAAATTCTAAAACAAACGCAGCCGTGAATTGATCTTTTCTTGAATTGGATTCGTGTAAGGTGTAGCACACTTTAAACTGGCGTTTGCATTCAACAATTAGTAGAGAATGGCTAAGCTAACTGAAGTGAGTTTCTTGTTTGGCGCCTTGTGTTTTGAATTTTAATCCAGAATATAATAAAATACAGCTCTGGGGATAAAGATGCACGGGCAAGAAATACAACCTCGTTTGACAATAATCACATTATATTCTTAGTGCAGGAAATCAAACAAATATTAAGTTATTTTGGCAAGGCTACCCTCAATCCGTTCATTCTTGTTAGGCTCGTATGACATTGCAAAAATGTCTTACACCGGCTCAGCAGTCAGCTTCGCTATAACTCTTGCAGTGTTGTTGCTTGTGAGAGATGGCAACGTTGTTTTTAGCCACCAATATCACTTTGCTGGCTCCTCTATGCATTACTTTTGCATGTTTCGCATGGATAAAATCTTTTGGAAAAGAAAATGTTTAATAGAAATGGCCTCATGTGCATATCTGTCCTATGTTTCCATGATTTTCGGTTGGGCTTCTTAGCGGCTTCACCGCAAGATCTTTGTGTCCGTGCGGCTTCAACAACGAATCCCTACACCATATGGGCAAAAAAGTATCAATTGACTAACCACTGATGACCTCATTCTCGATTCGTCACAACTTTTATACATGCATGTAGAGATTAGGAAGGGGACAGAGGAGTGAATACCAGTAAACGAAGTTAAAGAAAGAAGAAAGAGATCTGCACTGAAGTTAATTCATTTCACAGACTAACAACTGAAAATGATCAATGGGACTGATACAACTCAAATAATAATTATTTAAGCAATTATGGTAGAATTGTAGCATGTTGAATATCAGTTATGGCAAAAGAAGTATATTTTCAACACTTGGGATATCAGTTACAATTTGAATTTCGGGGTTACAGATATTGGTATTAAGTATTTGGCGAAGAACTATAAACAGCTGAATCGTGATTGATTTGAACTTGAGTGGCTATAAGGTATACTGGGAGTATTTGTTTGATGCATGTACACAGTTACATGTGACCTGTACTTTCTTGATCCTTGTATACATTGTTGTTTCTCGCCCCATCTAGTAGAGGTGAACACGATTCGGTTCAGGCGATTTTTGATTTATTTTTAAACCAAATCATCGGATTCAGTTTGCAGAAATTGTAAACCAAACTAAACCATTTAATTTTTCAAACCAAACCAAACCTAATTTTTCAGTTTGGTTCGGTTTTAAACCATAGTTTGTCTATCTGCGTAATGAGAATGAACTCAAAATATGATAGTTTATAAATATAAATATTCTATTATACTAATATGCTTTTTGAATACTAATACCAATATCAAACTCATCAAAAGTTAGTAAATTTTACTAAAATAAAAACATATAACTAATAAAATGTAACAGATAAAAAAAGGCCCAAATAATACATAAGCTTCTTAAGGGTATTAAAAAAATATAGTCAATTAACCACTATATAATTTCTTCAGAAAATTTTTTTAAGGGTATTAATTAAATTAGTCAAAAATTAGTTTACTAAATTACTAAAATGAACCAAATTATCACAAGGAATTCCTTATTAGAGTACCAAACTCAGTCAACGAATTAACAATTATAAATGAATTAAGTCCTTTGATATTTTTTCTCATATTACTTACACATTAGTAACTTTTTAATTAAAACATAAAAGACGGTTCGCTTCGGTTTAAGCGATTTTTTAAACATCGAAGCCATTTCACTTTATCAAACCATTTCAAGCGGTTTGAAATTTTATCAAACCAAATCAAACCATTTCACTTTTCAAACCAAACCAATCCAAACCATTTTCGCAGATCGGTTCAGTTTTTCGATTTGGCTGTTTATTTGTTCAGCCCTACCATCTAGTATATAAACAATATCTCAGCATGAAGAAAAATTGAAATTTTCCATTGAAAACCTCACAATCTGAATAAGTTTCTATGGTAACTCCTTATCCATGGTTACCCTTCTCTACATGCAAGAATAAGTTATCTGAAGAATAATGAAAAGAATAAATGGATCTAATGATGACTAACAGCTTTCTAACATTCTCGCCACAAATCTGTTTCTGGAAGCAATTATTTCTTCTAGTTCAGCTTAGGCAGCATGCTAGAAATTTTGCACAAGCAATGTTGAGTGTTGTGGCACTTCTTTTGGATGGTGTGGAATATCTCTGTCCACATCTTTGTCATTAGAGAACTTTAACCATCTTCTTTCTGTTTTGGACTTCAGTAGAGAGAAAACTGAGTCCAAATTATAGCGACTAAAATTTTAAAATAAAATGAATCTACGAACACTTGAAGAAGTAATGCCATTTTCAATCAATCCCTTGATGAAACACATTAAAAAGATAGTAAGGATCACAGACACACATAATTGCAAAGAGACTCCCTGCGGTAAAATTTTAAAACAAATACAACTATTTTCTCTGTCCCACATTTCTTTAGTAATCAGAGAATCCTTGGCACCAAGTTTGCACATTATATCATAAAATAATTGGTTCAGCTTCTGCAACATCATGCTGACCACTTACTCATATCAATAGCAGATTATAGAATTTCAGGGCAAGTGCGCAAAATAAATAAATAAATAAAAAATAAAAAAGGGAAGAAGAAGAAGGAAAAGAAAAGAACTCACAATGAATGTTCCTCGTTCTGGTATTTCAAATTTTGGTGACATCTGCACTCGCAAATGAAGATAGTGTCTCAAACCAACATGGAAAAAATCAACAAAAATAAATAATAAAAATGTAACGCCTGAGTTTTACAAACCCCAAACGCTACTTGAAATGCTCCTTTTTACTTTGAAATATGAGGAAGAAAAATCTTTGAAACACGCGGAAGTTTTTAAACACTTTTTTTTTCTTTATATAATACTTCAAACCCGGTTGGATTGGGAAATATAACAAAAAGTGAAACACGTTTTACTGAATGTTTACCTATCAAACTTAAGTAAGGGAATTCAAACATAAGTTTACATACCCAGTCGACTACCATTAATTTACATACATATCCCGTAAAAGAGTCTGAAACATAATATCACTAAGTTTAATATTTGCGGACATATTAAAACCAAAGGGATTAATAGCCACTGCCACCCGTCTTGCCATCCGCTCCAGCGCCTGAAAAGATTTTAGAAAACAATGAGCATTTCGAAGAAACACTCAGTAGTCTCGGCGCACTTTTCACATTTAACAGTTCATTAGACATATGATTCAGAAAAATCCCAACAAGTCAATCACATACGCTGCCACATTGACTAGCCATTCCTGTCGGACACGTAAGCTGCACGTGGACTAGCTATTTCTCATTCTACCCATGAGTATGTAATTTGAAACGTACTACTTAGGGTTTAGCAAGTTTGCAACTACTACCATGGTATATTTTACTACCCCCTAGATATAATTAAAATCAACGTACTATCCCGAATATGACATGTTGGGATTAAACTGAATCACATCAACTCAAATCTCATGTCATGGATTTTTAACTCAAACTTTTCACTAAGTGCGCATCATTTGAAAAATAGAACATTTAATTTTGAGTAGTACAGACTACCTTAATTTCATAGTTGAGTTTAAGCTTTCTGGCAATTAAACTTCAAACAACCAACTCGCCTCGTCTGGCCATATGAAATAAATTTTAAGTTAATAATCGAGGAGTTCGTTTAAAATTTGCTAAACTTTAGATTTTGAATAAAAGATACTTTTTAAAAGTTCAATGTAAAATACGATTAATGACAAGGATCGTTGTCCCAACTAAAAGATTATTTGAGAGTTCGGAATTTAGAACAACTAATTTTCCGAAATTTAGGAATTAAATTTTGGATTGACTTAACATTAATAAAACCATGGAGGGTGAAACAATACCCTATAAAATTCTGAGACTGGAATGACTTTAAATTAATATTTTGGGATTGATTTGCAGAATGCCAGAATTATTTGAACTTGCTTAGCTACAAACAAAAGCAAGGACTTGAGACCAATTATTACAATATTACGTCTCCCAAATTGGAATCCAGCGTGCAAAAGATCAGAGAATCCCTAATTCGTATTCTGCTCTAAATTGGATTCGAAGCAAAAGGAACGGGTCTCGGTTGCTGAAACTTGATTCGAGAGAGTGAAGGAGAGACGATGGGAGTTTCTGTGTTCGAGGGGCAGAGGTGCGATGGAGGTTCGACTGAGAGGGTCTTAGAGACTTTGGCTGGGGTTCGCGAGAAATTCCGACCAAGAATGAAATCTTTCTGGTGAGACAGGTACGTTGGGATTCATGGGTCCTTGACTAACATTTCTGGGTTCATGACTGAAGGGTTGATGGTGAAGTCTGAGAGAGAGAGAGAGGTTCGAGTGAGACAGCGGGAACAGAAGGGTCGCGGGTTCCATGGGTTTCGGTTTCTGGCTTCCAAATGGGTGAACATTCCAGCTAAAGGGCTGGCCGGCGGCGTCGACAGCAGTAAAGAGCCGGCAGTGGCTGCCGCGGGTTCAAATTCTGTGTTTTTATTTATTTATTTTTTAAATCCGGTTGATAGCTAACTGACTGGACAAAGGGACATGGTGGTGTGTTGAGTTGTTTTGAAACTCTGTATGTATGAATGTAATTGGGAAGGGAAAGTAGTGAAGATGCCAATGGAATGTCCGATCTTTGAATGATTTGCAGAAATGGGTTGTTTTGATTAATTTCATAATCTAGATTTTCAGTGCTTGAAACCCATTTTCAAAGATTGCCGGTTGTTTGAATTATTATAACATCTAGTTTCCTCTTGAAATGATTTGAAGCAAACACAAGTGAAAAAAAAAAAATTATAGAATTAAGGAAACTTACAAATCAACCACTGGCTGAGATTGTTGTAGTTTCTAGTTCGCAGAAGAAACCGAAGCAACCAACCCAAAATAATTTCCCTGCTTGAATCCGACTAAACAGGAGAACAAATGTAGTGGAAAGTTTCTTTCTTTCTTTTTACGAAACGTTTGCAAGGGAAAGGAGAGTACAACACTTAAATGGTGAAAGGCCGAATGGGATAGATTAAAAACTGTTATCAGGATCCGGGAAGAAACTGCCATAGAAGAACTGCTGGAGAGAACGTGTCTTAAATGGGCTGTTGGGCTGAGCTAAATTTGTTAAACATTTGATTTGGGCTTAAATGGGCTTAGAAGAATTGGATCAAACATTTTCATGTAAATTGGACTGTAAGCAACTTAAAGTTGGACTTGCTTTTAAACAAAATGAAGCTGGACTAATATCTTTATTTGGACTAAGTTCGTGCCAACAAATTTCGACTCTCAAATGAGCCAACTAAATTTTGATCTCCGATTTTGGCTAAAACTTAATTTACTTATAGATAGACGAGCGCGAGGCATTAAATTATCTTCCGTGACCAATATCTCGCATAAATAAATAATACACGAAAAGATGGTAGCGACACGGCTTTACCTAATAAATTTTGTAAGATTTTTAAAATTTTCATTTACAAAATTTCCGGTCGCTACAACTCTTCCGACTTAAATTAATTTCGCCTACAGCCTCAATCCCACATCGCTTGGGTAGAGAAAGAGAGACCTCTTTATAAGTCAAGAGACCCACTCTATCTGACATGAAACCTTTTGGGTGAGAGCCCAAGAGCAAAACTGGCGGGCTAGGCCTAAAGCGGACAATAAATATCATGTTAAAGTTGAGCGGGTCGTTACAGATGGTATCAGAGAAGAGCCCAACAAAATGTGTGGCCAACGAGGATGTTGGGCCCCCATTAGGTGGGGTGACAACAAAAGTGTGGCCAACGAGAATGTTGGACCCCTGTTAGGTGGGGTGATTGTGACAGTCTCAATTTCACATTGCTTGGATAGAGAAAGAGAGACCTCTTTATAAGTCAGGAGACTCACTCCATCTGACATGAAACCTTTTGGATGAGAGTCCAAGAGCAAAAATGTGCGGGCTAAGCCCAAAGCGGACAATATCATGTCGAAGTGGAGCGAGTCGTTACAAAAAATTACATAACGAAAAGAAAGAACCAAACGTGCCAATGGAGCATAGACAGAGCATCAATTCTCAAGTAAAATTTTCACACCAATCAGAACGGATAAATGTATGACCAGGAAATAGCCAGTGCTGAAATGAGAATGATCAGCAGGATAAGAACCACAAACTCTTTCTAGATAATTAGTGAAATCCATGATTTTTGCTTGTGAAACATTTAACGACTTCGCCTACCGAAAAATAGAAACTTTCCATTCAACTTAGCACAAATTAGCGCATTTGAACGTGAAGATCAGACTGTAAAACTATTTGGATAAAAAGAAAGTCCTCATATGAGTTAGCTTAACAATTAAGAAGAATAAAACTCAAATCTAAAATAGGAAAAATTCCAGGTCCATTCAGATTACGAAAAATCAAATACCCAAATTGCTAGGATCCTAAGAAATTCAGACTACATTCAACATGCTCTTATTCAGACTACATTTTATTATGCATTCTGTACTTTATCCAAGATAAAGCTACAGGATAAATATTAGCCTTCTATTAATTATGTAGTAGCATTGGTAATACAACAATTTAATGTTTCTAAAGTATTGCATTTCATCAAGTTGAGTAATTTATAAGTACCCAAGCCAATGCCATCATTTTGCATGAAGCATCTAAGCACTGAAATACATTCTTATCTCATGTTTTGAGATTTTTCAATTAGATAAAAACTCCAATACCATGAGAAGAGAAACATATCACTACTATATAAAAGGTGAAATCTATGTAAAACATTCAGATTCTACCTTTACCCTTACTCTTTTTCTTTAATTCCTATAATATCTGATACCTTTATTTCCCCACATTTATTCACTATATTACTACATAAATAGTTTATTTTATTTTGTCCCTATTCTTTATCATACATTTAGTATATCATCACTAAAGTCATCTGATCCAATCAAATTATATCGCGTAATACCAATACTAGGTGAATTGAACTAGAGATCCATTTAGCACTTTATTTCAAAATTTTAAGTAGAAAACGAACTCAATGACTGTTCTTTTCTTGCACTAGATGATAAGTTTTTCCCCAATTTATTATGAATAGCAAATGTGCAAGAATCCCTGTATATTGTGTAACGTTTTTAGTTAATGCATATTGTGGCCATTTTTTTCTTTAATTTCATATTAGAACTATGTTATATATGCGTACGCCTTTTCGACTTGAGATCAATAATAAAGAAGATTGTATATATACTAATTTTTTTCTCTAATTTTGTAAGTTAAAAATTTAGTGAAATGGGATATATATATATATATTTGTATTTGAATCTTGATTTATGTTTTAATATGTAAAATTCATGAACAAAATTAGTAGGATATTGATTTAGTTTTGTATTTTAGTTTTAATATTGATTTATGTTGCAATATGTATAATATACATGAATGTTACAAAATTAATTATTACAACTTAAAAAAATACTAATCATTGCATGACTATTTGATTTCATTTAATTCCATCATAATGACAAATGAATGTCATAAAATAATTATTATATTTAATTTAATTTAATAATATTAAAAGTTTATAACTTACATACGGTTATACTATAATTAATTATTTTAATGTGATGTAATTGCATACCATATCAACATTTATATTTCATCTCTTCATGTATATTTCACTCACTATAAATTGATGATCAAGATCCAAATAAATTCAAGAATATTGAAACACAAATCCAACTTATACTTTTCTTTTAATTAATCAAATCTTAGTTTTTTAACCTGTTCTTTAACGAAATGACTTTGTCTGCATCAACTAAAAAAGAAGAGCATTGTATGCTAACAAAAGAATTGAGTGCGTTTGATCAAGAATAGAGCATTAAATTAACTTTACATTTTTTGTAAATGTTCTTTAAAAACTACACGAATGCAGGTCTCATCCGAGTTTAAAAATTAATTTTAATAGATTAAGATGTAATATTTTTATTTTAATACTTTATATTTTTAGTTTATATTTGAATCACTATATTATTATCTTAGCAATTCTTTTATATATTAACTCATTTCTTTTTATGTCTTCGTATGCTAACAAAATCTAAGCCACATTACTTGGTGATACAATCCAAATGATTAGTGACGCAATGGTATTCGTAAAGGGAATACATATAAAATTCAAAATGAAAACATTAGACAAATATATGTTTTGTTTTTACGCGGAGTTTCAATGCAACAAAAGTGTTGGTCAAATGAGACGATAAAAGTCAAAAAAGTATAACATTGACAAGAACTATTATGGAAAAGTGCTTTTTAATTAAATATTCTAATGAAATTTACATATTTAAAATATATTTATTGGAACATACAAAGTGCTAGGCACGTTCCAATAACTAGTTACAACAAAAGGGAAAACATAGCAATTGACTTAAAGAGCCGCCAGTTGGGGGTGAGTTGGAGTCTCATCCTACATCAGATACCGCCAAACAAAAATTCTACAGAAAAGTAGAAATGCAAACATTCGTCCTCAGTAGTTCCACAAACAAATATATCTACAAAGAAATAGAAATGGTAAATGAAAGCAACGTATTCTCTATAATGTCAAGTTTTTAAATTGCATACCTTTTCTTCAAGAGAAAGTAGCCACATCCCACATGGCAAGAAGTCTTACAGAAAACAAAGAGAATCTTAAAAGATGAAGAAGTCCACATCCTCTAACCCCAACCAGTACTTATAAATAAATAGACAGAGTTTATGGTGATATCTCAGAAGTGCACATTGCTAGTCACTGATAACACCATATTAACTTATTAAAACCTGAAATTTCAACAGAATCACAATAGGGTTCATCCATTGCATGAACTCCAACCAGAGGTCGTCCTTTAATTAATTTGTTAACCTCAATATGCTGCATAATACACAAACAACTATAAATCATTCATCCATTAAGAAAGTTAGGATATATCACAGAAAGATATGAAACAGAATATACATAGCAGGGGAAAACATTGTAATTCCGGATCATCTTGTGCTCATTCTTGGCATGGGCATGCCTGGGTGAACTGCATCCATCCAGCATTAAACCGCACTCGTGCAAGCATGTAAATTTTCTCTGTTATAGTATGTGTTCAGCATATAACAGTTCATTCGCCATTTCCCCCTGAGAATAACAGATTTCCAACAAATACGTCTCCCCAAAAATATCCACATATATCTTATAATCTGATTCAAAGGATAACACTTAGATCTTGAAGCAAAGCATTCAAATCATTTTAAGAAGATACACCACCTTCTACAACAGCCTCTTGTGCTCGTTTTCTCTTTGTTGCACCTTCTTCTCCTTCCATAATTCACTTCACTACCCTTGGCTATGGCTCCCCTTTCAAAGCCTTCTCTCTCCATTCCCTTCTCGTCCTTCCATAATCCAGCCACGACCGGGTGCTTCCAGTAGTTGAATCTAGATGGACACGATAAAGTTCAAAAACCTCAGGCTGCTGGAAAGTGTAACCAGCCCTGCCAACAAAAAAAATAACATTTGAGAAAGACCCCTTCCAGTGATTACAACACAATTTCAACTGCCAAAATGAAAAAGAACGAAAAAACAAAATACAAAATATAGAGAACATTAGAAGAACACTACTCAACAGAAGAAGAATCGAATCTTCTCTTGGATGAAAATCAGTAAGTAGTTTGCCCATTCAACACTTTCAAATTTAAATTTTTATATTTATCGTTCTCTTTCTCCAAAAAATCCAATTTCTCATTCAAATCGAACCGAATTTTGAGTCTTGAAGAAAAGGCTTCAATGTTCTTAGATTTGGGTCTCAAATATCTAAATCTGAGGTGGTTTTTTTTTTTTTTTAATCTTCAGGTACGAAGCCCAATACTAGCATATTCTGACTGCCAAACGCCGTAGTTCGTCTTGGATCAGAGCACAAGATATAATTCCAGCAAAACCCAATTAAAAATTAGAAGAAAAAAATATAAAAATGGAAAAAGAAAAAAAAATGAAAAATCAGGGAATCTACTTGGGTGGAATACTGAGATTATACTTAGTATATAGAGATTGTACTCTAGGAAGCAATCACCATCTCACCACCCACCGGTTTCACTTAAACATAAATGTTTTAAAATATAATTTTAGATAATGCCTTACTTTCACCAGTACTCAATAGGTTAACTAGGGATGGCACCTTACACAAGGAATATATTTCATGATTTCAAGCACAAAAATTTCCTTTTGAGGGAAGTGTCACATATGTTTATCCAAATACTTTCCAGACAGTCCAACTTTCTAACCAAAGTAGCTAATGCAGCTTCATTGAGCAAGGTGTAGAGTTTCACATTAAAAACTGCTGGGAGTTTAAAAGATTCAAAGAAATTTTCACCTTCAGAGGTAAAAACACAAATGTCACCAGACCATTTGCACCAAAATTCACAAGCATTGCAATACTTCTTAGTCCACGTTCTCTTATACACAAAGGGAAAACCTCAGAAATCATCAACCAACCAATGGGACCAAATGACAGCTACAAGAATATGCCTTCCAAAATTTAACATTACACGATTCAGTAACATGTATTGGATCCTTGCAATCCATTTGGAAATAGTTCTATCGAACGGTGCAGAAGTCATGGAAAGCAATTTATCTGCCTGGTGCCTGTAGCAAATATATGCCACTATATGCATGTAGGTCATATATATGCAATTTTCGTCCTACTCAGGACAAAATAACATTTTTCCTTTACTTAATTTTGTATAAACACAAGTAAACAAAGATGAGCATCCAAGCAACTAAAGATGATGGTTTAATTTCAGAAATAATATAAAATATTGCACATACCTGGGAACATCCAACATATAACAGTAAAGCAACAACAGCCACAGCTGGTATATCATCCAGGTAAGCATAATAAGAACCCAGAAGAAACAGAGATATTACCTGAATTACTGCATAAATTCCAAAAAAAGCATGAAATTAGAGTTTGACTTCTGATTTTTGTTCCAACTTCTAAGTTCTAGGCTGTATTTCATGTATAAAGTGATGTAATGCATTGGATAAAAGAGGGATTCTGTTTTTAAGAAAACTTGCTCATGTTCATGAAAAAAATAATCAACGATGCTTCGGTCACGGAAGATAACTTAACCATACCAGAGACACCACCAAGTAGCAGAGGTCTTCTCCCTAATCTATCCACAACCAGAATTGCCATTCCAATCATAATCAGCTACAGCACAACACGGATATTAAACTTATGAGAGAAAATAAAAAGACCGAACTAAAGGTGGATTCACGAAGGAATATGAGACCACAAGCTCCAACAAATACAATCATAAAGCAAAAGATTAAGTACTACAAGTAACTAAACAAGCCATAACTAACAAATTCTTGACTGTGGATTTATATCAACACATGAAGGCGTTGTCAGAAACTAAGAATAGACTTTATGAGTTTTGCCACATAATATATTACCTTCAGAAATCCAAGAAGTAATGAGACCTTTGTTGCATCAGATGCAGTGGAAAATCCTTCACTCTATCATACAGCACCAGGTTAGAAGGACCAAATACATGAAAAATTTTCAGATAAATAGTGTAATATTAAAAGTAAATTGAGTCAGCAGTCAGGAGTCATTCAGCAGAGGTACCTGAAAAATTGTTGCAGCATAATATAATACACTAGGTTGCCCTGTTATCTGCAATGAAGAGAGCAACAAGATAAGAGAATATTTGAAATCACACGATTTCTATAATTGTTACAAGGAATACAAATGAAGAGTGAAACACAAGACCTGCACGTATTATGAGAGCTTTCAAGCATTTACCCTGGAACACTTCTGCTATTGTAGCTTCTTGTTCTTCGAGTAAATGAGAAAGCTCAGACAGAATTTCATCAACTTGTTGAGGAGCCAAATCACGCAAAATATTGACCTCTCAGCCGGCACAAACAAGTTATGGCATTTTCTCTTAAACTTTGTGCATTTCCTTTTCCCTGTATGGCACGAAGAAGAATCCATCTAGGAGATGCAGGTAGCCACCACATTCCGAATCCCATTATAAGTAATAGAGGGCTACTAACTCCAAACATGTAGCACCAACCAGCAGTCGTCTCAACCAAAAGGCTAGCCAACTATGTAGCGCAACTATTAGAACTTATAATTCTCTAATATGGAACTACCCAAAAGCCATAGGCTACATGCCTTACTACTAGGGTGTCATATCCTTGTTTGACATGTCCTTGAAATGTATCCAACAAGCCATGTAACTAACTGGCCGTAACTTTTACGAATGTTTTTAAAAATTAATAATCTAGGTATTCTTTATGGAACTCGGGCATCATATCATGATTGATATAATAATACCTAAATACACACATAAATATAAAATTCCAAAGAATCTAAATCAACATCTCCGAATGTAACAATACCTATATCATGTATTCTAATGTCCGTATTGTATATGCACGTATGCAGCTTTTGGCTAATATAATATGTTAATAATGTGATTCAAAAACCTACATCTTGCAATTCTAAACTTGCCGTAATTAGTCTAAATAAATGTTGCCTGTTTGAACTATTAGACAAAAGGAGTTCAATTTGAACCGGACAATCATTCTATGGAAAAATTACCACAGCTCGTGTTACGTGTTAAAGATGGCACACAGTCGTACTGTTCGTTTAGCTTTATCATAGTAATCTGCATAGTGCAGGGTAAGAAGAGATCGGAGAAATCTATTGGGGTATTATCCAGTCAGGTCTTCTGGGAAACGGGTCGAGTCCTTGAGAACAGACAGATCAATGATGGATGGCTTTCTGGTGGTTTTGATATGTTAGTTAATTTCATATTTTCCATGTATACAAAGTAAATAAACAGTCTACTAAGGATAATCAAGTAGGCCAATTTACTAGAGAAGTTATGGCTACAAAATGTCAAGTCTTACATTTGAACCAACAGTAATCCATAGATTTCCAGGTTCAACAAAAGTTAAACCAATGCATTCTGAACCCAGAACTGTATTTACAAGAACTGTAAAGAACAAAGGGAAAGCAAATAAACAGAGAACAAGAATCTCAGTAAGCTCATCACGCATCCAAAATCTCAGGCCATGCTGCAAAGATGTGGCGTGATGGTCACAAATAATACGGTAGTCAGAATGCAGCAGAGGGTTGATGGTCAAGAATCTGCACCTGTGGAAATCACGCACTTATATAAAGGGTTGTGTTAGATTTTCTTTCCCAGGTGACTCATCTAATGCGATTCCACTGGGCAAATGGCTCTGGATTTGTCTTGACTGCAGGCTTGGCCACTTCCGGTGTCCCAAAGACATTCCAAAATCTCAATGTCTCATCTCCAGCTGCTGTTGCAACTGTACATCCATCCGGGCTCTGCATTTAACCACAAACAAGTTAAGCGTCAGAATTGAAGAGTTAAAAAGATGGCAGTACTTTGGTGCTCTTCAAATAACTACAACTCAATACCTGAGCCATGTAGAGAACTCTTGATGTATGCCCAGTAAGCTCGGCTAGTTTGACCATAGAAGGATATTTCCACAGAGTGAGCTGATTCTGAGTGAAACCATGAGAGCTCAGCA